>CAJNIZ010011566.1:0-10837 GCA_905231905.1 Symbiodinium pilosum | reverse complement strand
TAAACAGCACGATCCTTCAAGTAGTCCCGATCCCGCCTGTGTAGTATTAGGTTGGGTGCGGTCTGCAATCCGCAGACTGGGGGGAGTGCTTGTGCATGTAAATGCTGTGCGTGTCATAAAAGCACACTGCAAGCACGGATGCGTCCGCAGCCACTTATGCTTAAAGGTAGGCAAAGTGTAGCTTTTTGACAGGTCTTGGACCTTCTTGTGTGCGCTTTCAAGTAAAAAGATTGTCCGTGCTCGTGCCAAGCCCCTCCCTGCTTCACGCAAAACCTATTCAAAACTGATAGAAATCTCATTAGGTGCAAGTAAAGTGCTACTTAAAACCAATCCAAACCAATTGAAACCAATTGAACATCTAACGAAAACCCTATTGAGTGCCCTTTAGTCAGATGTCAACTCACGTATTGTGTGATTACTAAAGATTCAAAAATATCTTTCTAGAATAGAATGAAACTATGAGATGAAATCTGGAATTCCTGTAAACAATAAGCAAGGTCATGTCTTTACATTTTCATCATGTCATATATCCGAAGACAGGTGAGAGGAAAGTCCCCCCGTTAAATTCGGATCTTTCTCATGAATAAATATGTCACGTGTAACTTTTATCAGTTCAAATCTAATTACCCCTATTCAAAACCAAATAAAATCCGATTTGAATAATTGAAATCTAATGGAAATCAATTGAAATCTACCCACAATTTAAAACCGAATCAGCTTCAATTGGAAACCTACATTTGAATCAACCAAGCTTCAAGTAAAACCAATTGAAGTCAAAGTTAAACGAATTCAAAAATTTAAAGTACATTCTATCCCAAATCAAGTGAAACCCGATTTGAACCATCTGAAATCTAATTCAAGTCAATCTAAAACCAATTGAAATCGAATTAGACTCAATTTAAAATCAACTGAACATAGCAGCTATCGCGGTCAAAATTTAAGGGGCGGGAAGTATGTACTATTATTCTGAGCCCCAAGACAAATTCTTAAAGAGGACCCACGCCTCTGCTGGACTACCCCCAAGAAAATTGACGGCTGGTAAGTTCTTGTATAATGCCGAAAATTTTTGCGCGAAACAAAATATCATTTGGGAGGTCATCTAATTCTCTTTGCTACAGGCTACAGGACCCCCGTTTGGAGCCCCGAGCATGGTTATTCTGACCCATTCAAACCAAAACAATTTGGTCCCTGAATATACCAAACATGTTTTCTCGCTGCCTTCATTCGCAGTGAATCCGAAGATTTAGTTGATAATGTATCACGTGCCAAGGCCAAATCTTAGATCTAGTAGATGAACTCCACCAGAGACACTCAAGCTGGTTATATTTTTTCAATGGCAAGAATCGAAGCTTATCTGGACAACCATCCAAAAACACCTGCTGTAACTTGCGCCGTAACCCTAAAGCTGGAAACCCTAAGCCCTACATGTTAACCCTGAACCGTAATTTTGAAAAACACTCAAACCACAAACCTTAAACCTGAACTATCAAATCCCACAGACCCCTGTAAACCTCCTGTTACAGATCCCCATATATCCATATGGATGTATACTTTTTTTCTCTCTTTACAGGTACCTTTGAAGCCAACCAGTCCAAGCAAACCCCCAACATCCTAGGTACGCGACTTGAGAAGTCTGCCAACCTTCAGCAAGATCCAGCGCATTCTGCACCTGTCGCACCTTGGCTTGAAGACGTTTAGGGGCTTCCAGAAACAATGGGCGCCCCTAAAACCCTAAACCTCAAACCCTAAACAAGAAACATTAAACCGTATAGACTGCACTATAGTGGTTTAAGGTTCAGGATGTCATATTTGTTGCTTCATAGGGCTACCATGGGCCTCCACACATGCACCCCCCCAAGCTAATATGGCGTAATAAACCATAATCGGCGGCTATAGAGCTTTATAAATGAGCCTCAAGAGTCCCCAATAAGTCCATGAGTTGTGGTGGCCCGTGGTGGCCGCATGAGTGTAGAGGCTTAGATTCAAAGCCTATTCCGATGCATGTTGGGTGTTCGTCAAGCCGCCTGCCACAGGTTCCAGTACGACTCACTACTACTGCCCTCGTTTTGCTTGGTGGGTGTCATTCAGATTTTCTTATAGCTGCAACAGCAATAGCGGACCGGAGCTTTAATCTCTACACCCCAAGCGCGAATCCAAGCCCGAGACTGTCAACCCTAAGCCCTACATCATAAATCCCAAGCCCCACGTCTGAAATCTTAAAAAATAGTTTCCATTTTCCAGCATCTTGAAATAATCCCTGGAATATCTCTATATTTCATATACCCCGCTTTATTACCGTCCCATCTTCTCCTACCTGGCTCAGTTCGATGGCATCCTTGGAATCGTTCGCTGCCTTCGGATCATTGCGAGAGGTGACCTCGGGTCTTGGGGCTTTCTGGAAACGGTTCTAGCGGTTATTCATATTGGGGTTCTATCGGGGGTTATATTAGGGTTATATTGGGGTTGTATTGGGGATAATGGAAAACCAAATGGAAACTGCTACAATGGGTGTAGATTTCGCCCAAAACTTCTAGGGGTATATACGGATGTATAGGGTTGGCAGGGTTCAGGATCTGTGTCTTACGGCTCAGGTATTTAATGTCTCCGTGTCTCCATCTCACATGGTATACGATGCATTGTCTTCACTAGAGTCACTAGAACATGTAGTCTTTTTGGGAGGTGATCCGGATCTCAGGAGTGTGTGGAGCTACTGAGTGAGAGGCTTACCATTCGTCTGGATAGATTCTCTCATGAGTTGTGCAGGGCTTGCAACTTACGTCCGCAGCCCTTTACGCCATCAACCTTGAACCCTACTTAAAAGGCCCAGGCCACTTAGTAGCTAGTTATATAGAAATGGGCCTACAGAAGGTAATCTATGTAAGCCCATTTGGGGTCCTTATAAGGAAGTTTATGATCTCAGCGATAAGTAGTTTCTGAATCCCATGAACCTTCAAGCACAACTTAAATCCGAACTCCTAAGGGCCAAGCCGCAGCTCGAGTATCTGACCCGCCCTCTTGTTTTCAGTAGTCTTTCAGAGTCCATTGCAAAGACTCCCCCCAAAGGCGCCTATTTCATTGAACGCCCCAAAAATAAGCCTGAACCCCGAACTGCTAAACGTTACTATTCACCCGGCAAGGTTTAGGCCGAGAAGTCCAAGGGATGGTGATCCACCCCTTTTTGCTAGGAAGATATTGTAATCCCAACCACAAAAAGGATTTAGGGTTTAGGATTGGTCATAGTAAGAGGTTTTGGGTAGCCCCAACCTTCCAAATTAGGACTTTATGGCCATCGTACGGACATGATCGGATCTTCACTCTCGGGTGTTGGGGTTGCCCAAGTACTTCTTGTTATGTATGGTAAGGACTAGCCGGATCAAGGGGAAGATCAAGGGAAAGAGGTGGGTCACTCAGGGGGGTTTTGCATTACATGGGACTAGTTCTTGCGAATTCCTTGAATCCGCGTGAAATCCATTCCCAGGGTCCCCAAGGCGGGTACTCCATGTCTAGGTGTCATTTTTACTTATTGATGCTGAACATGAGTGGCCGGTGGAACCCTTCAAGCCTTGGCAGCATAATCGGATGGAAGAAGAAAGGGTCAAGTGAGTGTTTCTTGTCTTTTCCTCATGAACTGAAAAAACACAAGACCGAAGAGCCAAAACGCATTCAAAGCCAGACATCGAAACCTTAACAGCAATGAACATAGGAATCATCGCTTTTGTCCACCAAGCCTCCGCAAACCGTGACTGCCCGAATCTTCCTGGCTGCGTCTTTAGATTTGGTTCACTGGGAGAATGGCGCAGGTATTTCTGGCTGGCATAGCGGCATAGCCCTAGCCCGAAACCTAAGGCTTTGGGTTCAGTGTTTGCAATTTATTCAGGACACCTGACAGAAGTCGGACAAATAATTGAGGCTTCATTGATTGGCATCCCTAGGCTCCCTGTTTCGGGTATGGGGTCTAGGGTCCCACATCTATGAAAAGGATTTGGTTTGGTTGTCCCCCAAATCACTGACAGTCAGCAATACCCTTGGTATAGTCCTCATTCATGACTGTCGGTGTGTGGGAAAGAGGTCAATCCCTAACTAGTATCTATATGCATCCCTATATACCCCTTTAAGGAGACCTAGGGTTTGATTTCATTTTCTATTTTCTTTGCCATTCGATTTAGCCACTACGGCTGACAGCAGCTTGAAGCAGTCCTTCTTCGGGCCGGGGCTCTTTTTCTGCTGGGGGCTCTGGACGGGCTCCTTTGGGGCGTGGGGGTTGCGCGTTCTGTCGGAGCCATAGCTGCCTGGGCCGCTCCTGCCGGGTCCCAATTCCCGGGCCTCCTGTTGGTGATCACGCTTTATCTGGTGGTAATTGTTAGGGTTTTCAGCTTCCGCGGGGTGAAGAGAGCAACCCTTGTAGTTACGAAAATAGCGGACGGCGCGTCTACGCCAACTCAATGTTTTTCCCCAGCCTACGTTTTTATGGTTACAGGTGGATGTGTCGTACATCGGGCATCAAGGAACAGCTTTGTAGCTGCATTCAGCTATGGCGGCTGCTTCTGCCGACGCATTCTGCGGCGGATTCTGTCACGTCACGAAATCACATAGATTGCATGACATCAAGCTGTGTGTGGGGCATTGCCCAAGACGAAAGCGGGCACTGCCCGAGGACGACGGACAACTTCTGCTGAGTGTGATGGCCTTTGTGACTGGTCAATAATGGTTCCTCTGCACAGGCTTCGTGGGTCTTGGCTGTACAACGAAGGGCAAGCTCTGCACCAGCAAACCCAGCAACCAAACTTTGGTTCGTGACATTACGTCTCTGCAGAAGAAGCCATGGTGAGCGCCTTCGGTCCAGACACGTGGCTTTCCAGGTACGGCTCCACGTTGCAACTAGGTACAGTTAAACTGTGGACGCGCTTGCTGTGCAAAGGGTGGCGGGCTTCGGCTACGGCCCTCCCAGTTGTGGTCGTTACTGTCCTGTTACCGACGCGGCCTTTGTGACTTGTGAGCAGCGGTGCCTTTGCACAGGCTTCGTGTGTTTGGATTGTATAGAGGACAGTAGCACTTCTTGGCAGGGGGTTCGAGGTTGGGAAGATGCCATACTGGCGGGATGTCCGGCCCGGATCAATGTGCAACTCTGCTGCTTCTGCAGGGTGCCGTTGGCGCGGGAAGAGGTAGCCACTCTACAAGAGGGCGCCTCCTCCCAGACGTGTTCTTGGGACACGGAGCGGGTCCTACCGCTTTGTGCTTTCCGACCACTTGTCGTCATAGTCCTCAAAGAGGCGTTTCGCCAGCGAGCTATTCTCCTGACGCAAGTGCTAGCTAGGCACTGCGGCAATGTACAGACAGCTGTTGTGCCTAGCTCTGGGGTCTCAATTCTTTCTTTAGAAAATTTGCTGTACGTAGGCAATTCATTTTCATTGAAAAAAGTCTGTAGACAGATGTGTTCTTTTCAGGCGGCGCTGGCTTACGGCACGTCTGCAACTTTCAGGTTATGCGCCCGCCAGGCTCAGAGCACGCTCGAGCTGCGTTGTAGAGGTCTCGAACTTCCGGTGCTGGCGATGCAGGAATGACGAAAATCCACTGTGTAAATTTTGGGGAGCCTTGAGTCAGGATAATCCTAAGCCCAAAATCCTAAACCCAAAATCTTAAACCAAAACCTGAAACCTCCACAAACACTACCTGAGCCCAAAACCCTGACCCTAAGTTCAAAACCCGAAGCCCCTTAAGCGTCAGCCGATTAGGATAGTGTAGCCTGAGCCCTGAAGTGGGCTTGGGGTTTAGGGTTTCGGATTGAGGGTTTAGGTTGTAGGAGGGGATGTTCCAAAATTGGGGTTCTGGGTGCCGAAACCACTGGGACTGCTGCTGCATGAACGTCACTTTGCAGTGCTATGCCCCGCAGCCATTCTGGTCAGGAGGTAGTTCCGTATCAAACTTTAGGCACCTCCAACTGTAGTACCAGTGGCACAGAACTGTACAGCCAGTTAGGTCGTGTATAATCTTTTTTAGAAAAAGACGTTACCCTTTGTTGTTTGCGCTTGCTGGTAACAAGGTCCGCCTAGTGCCTCTTTCGCTGCCATACCCCCGACAAAGAGGTTACGAACCCAAGTTTACGGGCACTGCGCTTCGCTAAGGACAGAAAGATAGTTACATGGATCAAAGTGATCGTGTCGAGGATGGCAGATCAGACCGTGAGCTGGAACCAGTAAGCCACGTGGATAGTACGTCAGCTGCTCCCTCTGCTGTGGGAAATCCAAACCCCTTCTGGTCGGAAAGGGCGCATAGATTGCGTGCAGCCAGACCTGGTTTCCTGCGTGATGCTTCTCACGTGCTAAGTCAATCAGAGCTGGAAGTGGAAGCTTGGCAAGTCCTGGTTAGGGACGACGTGTCCGTGGATGACGAACACCCTCCGTATGGTCGTGAAGACCAGTAATATTTGGAGAGGTGTCAGTAATGGGCACACGGACTCGTGATAGTGCCCTTGGCGAAACAGCTGCTTCTAGTGATACAGACGCGGCTCAGGGCTCTCCGGATCGCTACAGCATCTCGACTGTTGGACTGAGCCAGCTCAACCAGGCGACCAGTCATTTGCAAGGTTTGCGTTTGGACCAGCCGGAAAGTTATATGTATGGTTTGCGTGTGGGCGTGGGCCCCCTCTGAAGTGGATTTATCTCGTGGACTGAGTCTTATTGCAAGATTCTCGATGAAGGGAATTTCCATCACTTGTACTTTATGTAGCAAGCAATCAGTGGCTTCCTTGTTATAATCTTCTCGATCAGCTCGAAGCACATCAAGCCACGCACGAGCTGCCACCTTGTGATCTTCCTGCGCAGGGACCGGATCCTCCGCTTCTTGTTCTGACTGATTCTGACTCCTCCCGTCTCAAAAACTCATCATCGTCCATAGCTCCAAGAGCTGCATCTATCTCTGCTTGTTCTGGATCGACGTTGGCATGGTGCTCTACCCCTTCTACCATGGGACCTTGCGCTGCCTCCCCTTTAGGACTGACAGGCTCTGCCTCCGCTATAACTGCATCGGCAAGACTGGGTTCTTGGTTAGCCTCCTCCTTGACCACTTCTTCACTAGGCCGAAGCTTCTTTTCCAGAATTGTAACTGTGAGCACACCTACCAACATGTATCGCACTTCACAGAACTCATCCTTCGAAATAGCAAAAGGACCTGACAGGTCCATAGATAAATTCCAGGAATCCGGAGACAATACTTTGCGATGAGCTCGAACTTGGGCTCTTCCCTGCAGACAAACTTGGCAATCCTGACGAAACGGAATATGCCCGCGCTGGACGTGTCGAATAAAGTCGGCTGACACCGATGCCAACTTATGGGGTCGCGCTGCGCCATGAGCATGCGCAAAATGATGCCTAATCAAAGCAGATAGGGCTTTTACCAAGCCCGGAGCCCACTTAGCCCACTGGGCAGACACATCCAAACTACTACCCTGATGTGACACTTCACAGCCCGGACCCTCCAGGCCAACTAAACTAGGGTCAGGGTACATATTAGCACCAAAAGCTGGAGGCTTCCGCCCGGCATGCCCTAGAGGACCTTGATCGAACAGTATCAGGCTCATGCCACACTGAGCTTGAAACCAGAAAGAAGGATAACCATTAGCGGGCCGGTTCACATAGACAGGGTTAGTACTAACATTCTTTGGCGCTGGCCAGAGATATGACACTGGATCATCCGGCTGCTCCATACCAAATGCAGGTTTGGGAAGGTCTAGTAACTCACTGGCCTCAAACATACTCGCTCCAAGAAAAAGGAAAAGGACATCATCCGTTTTTACTAGACCTGACTCCATGGGAGACAACCCATCCAACCCATATCTGCCTAGGCCTTCACGTGACCGTACTGGTCGAGGAGCAGGAATACGCCTACATATTGTATAGGTTCTGCGTGGAGGACCGCCTATTAATATTCGCAGGGCTGCACTAAGGGCAAGAGTCAACAGAAACCCATACGTTTCTGATGAACAAATCCTCCTTAATATCTACTGGAATGTGTTCAAGGTTTAGGTCTTGAGCACTATGAGTGAACGACTCACGTGACATGAACAAAGGCACCTCGTTTCGCCCTACGGCGCTTGTGCCTATTCCAGCATGAGGACTTCCCGGCCATGGAAAAGCAGCTTACTACTGCTTCAATTAACAGAGCAGGGGCTTAAGGGAAAAGCCTCTTAGCGAATACACGCATAGCCACCTCAGTTTCACACTCACCTGCTGCATAGTCTGGATCAGCTCAGTGTTTGTAGACCCTTCTAGGTTCCGAGATATGGCTGCTACTCTGGCCTGCGCCACTTTACGGTGACGTACGAAGGCCTCGTACCGTTCAATGAGATCTTCTGCCACTTCCCGTGGGACCTCCGGACATCCTGTGGATGTATCAATATCTAGTGGCCTAGTGCGCCATCTTCTTTATGGACAACCTCAAAAGTGTCTTCGTCGCATATAATGCGACACCCTGACTTACGAAGGGCAGTGTATGACACTATGGGGGATAACTGGCAGCGTACCTTCTGGGGGAATCATCAAGTGACTCTGCCTAACGCCAAGGAAACCTTTACCGTGGAGTAGTTAAGGTTTCTCTCATGGGCCTTGGCGGTTCGCACGCAGGCGGTAGCGCCACCATCAAGGAGTCCCATTTCTCCAGCTGCTACCTTCCTGATGCTTTCAACTGCTTGTCGAAGGCTTTCACCTAGTACTGACGCGCAGTCTAGCTAGCTTCATTGACTTAAGAAGTTCTTGAACTTCTTTGATAACCTTGATGTCGACTGAATCAACACCACTCGTGCTGCTAGAACTGGCGGTTCCGCCATTGGGGTGGTCAGCCGACGATGGAGAGCTTGCTACTTGAGTCTTGGCAGCAGATTTGCTTTCGCCTTTACCTTTCCCTTTGGGCTTATTCTCAACATTTTCATCATATGAACCACCGCCGGGCCGGGTGCATGCAGGCTTCATGTGATCTGTTGCTCCGCAGTTGTAACATTTTCCTTTTACTTCTGCGGAGTGGGTGTACTGGCAGTTTATCCCATATGGGCATCCTTCATCCTGTGCCCACTTGAAGCACTGCGGTTTATTTTGGGCCTTGAGCCTATTGTCACGTCTCCCAGTATCTTCACCTTTGGCTCTTGGAACATCTTTTCCCTGAGGGCTTTCCTGTTTGTTTTGGCCTTTACCTTTACCCTCTTCAATACTTTCAGCGTTCAGCAAGGCAAGCCTATTTTTTTCCTTGCTGGCTTTTATGTCCCACTGCTCCCTTGAGCTCCGCCAGAATTACTTGGGACAACTTATCAACTGCGTCATGTGTAGGGATAGTGTCCACTTGCAGCTCGAAACGATGAGACTCTGAAATTCATCGCATTGTTTGCCATCAGCACAGGACTACAAAGCTTGTAATGGCTACTAGTAGTATGGAGGGGTCGGGAAGACTAGCCTTAAGCTCCGTTGCTCTCGATTCCAGGTTCGCAGCGGTATCACTAATATTTTTTACCGGGCGCTGGATTAGTCAGGATGTTCAAGATTGCTGACTTTTCAATCAACCCGCCAGGTTGAAACGCCGTTAGCACCCTGAGTATGATCGCTGTAGAGTCGAGCTGACGATTGGAAATCAATTTTCGTTTGCAGCCACATATGCAGCGCATTCAGTAACAAACTAATTGCCGCCTGTTCTACTCGACCATATTTGGTACCATCATACCGAGGTGTATCGCCCTCATTTACTGCCTGTGTTGCTAGCTTGCCTTCAGGGCCGGCTTCCGTCCATACATCTCATGGGCTCTTTTCAGTTCTGACCCTATCATGATCCCACTGCCTCTTTGAACCTCGATCAGGGTAGGGGCCTAAACCGTAAGGTCCTACTCCGGGAAATCCCTGTGGTTGCCCTGAAAACACAAAGGCCTTTGGATACCACAGATTTGAACCACAACCGCCATCTCACGGCGAGGGTGCAATAGGATAACCCATACTCAAATCAACTTGACAAGTAGCCGGGTCCTGGACACGTCCTGGAGGTACAGGATTACCACCAGCAAAAGTAGCCGACCCACTTCCCGTGTGTCCTACTTGCGATCCTACTACAACTCCTTGTCCTACTGCGGAACCCATCTCAACGGCTGCACTCTCTCTCTTATTCACTTGACTTGGCTTAACGGCCATACAGTAGTGGACCCGGACGGCGCCGGACCGAGGAGACCATGCTTAACATGACCAATCTTAGGAACGCCGCTTCAGCTAACCCTAGGGTCTTCGAGACTTTTAGGGGTAGGTATGGATCCTTTACCTCCAACTCTAGACGTCCCACGTTGTGAATTGCTAGCCGCAACCAACTGCGAACTACCACCAAACAAAACTCCTGCAGTAGGTCAAACAAAACTGGGCCTTTGACCCTCATCTCTACCGAGTGACCGCCAATCTGAGCCTTCGGCCCCAAAACTAACTGAGCAAGCGCAAACCTGCCAGGTTGACTGCTATCTGCAGCATTCACAGCTTCGTCAGCTCCTTCCAACGCCGTACGCACGGAAATCACTGAAGCCGGACGTGACTTCTCCAGGCTTGTAACGCGTTCCTGTAAAGCCTCGTTCTGGTCGAGCAACAACTGGAATAACGCACTTGCATCACTTGTCATGACTGCAGACTGAATTATTTGTTGAACCGCCAGTCTAACACGATACGTGTGCTTGCTCACTTTTGTTTACAGAGAATCTCATTACTGCGTGATACATTTGTAGCATGCAGGCTCTCAGCTACCAGTGTAGGTAGCTACATTTTTGTTTCAGGTGGGGTAGTTGATGCCTCGTGAGATTTGCTTGCGATACAATACCCCTGGAAGCTCC
>CAJNIZ010011559.1:68566-94496 GCA_905231905.1 Symbiodinium pilosum | reverse complement strand
ATTTATTTGTTGGTTGCATAGGGTTCGGGTTAGCAGAATCCAGACAATCCCCTGTAGATGAATCTCTCAAGCCCTCAGAACCAAGGGACCTTAATCCAAGTTCTGCCGCCTTTTGTTTTGGGGCCCCTCAGTAAAGCAGGTCGCACATTGCAAGCAAAGAGAAGCCTCATTGAAGATCGTACTGGATTATACGAACTGCTCAATAGATGTTCCCTGAGTGCCCCTCAAAGTTGGAGGACATAGGGTTTTTGTTATTGTGGTATTTCTCAGAATTATCGTTATAGATTCCAAACGTTCCCTAACAAGGACCCCAAAGCTCGAATAGTCCCTGTTTATTCCAAGGTGTCCCTAGAGGCTCCATTTTGCAAAGCTCCCATATTTGTTGGCCAAGGCTTGCTGAACGAGCTTTGATGGGATGCGCGGGTAAAGCTCCATGACGTGACCTGTTGTTGTACTTGAGGCACATACCCTCCTTCTTTTTTTTTCGTTCTAAGCTTAGGATTCCCCATGCATGGAGTAAGCTACCCCGCCCCAAGCCGGAATTCCAGTGTAGGCTGGCTAGGTACAGGCGCACCTTTGCTGTCGTTTGACGCTGCTTCAAGCGCCAACAGAAACTAGTAGAGAGTGGTGACATTGACAATGAATTGTGCTGACATGCCAGGTCCCTGTAAGCCCAACATTGGTATCACAACATTGTGGCTGCATGACTAAGTTCCTTCCACGCCATTTCTGAGTTCGTTTATATTCAAGTAGCAGCCGACGTTCCGTACATCGCTTATGTTCACCGCCGGGATGCGTGTGATTTAGCCTGAGCACTGCTTCCGAAGGAAGCGTGCCAGCATCGGAGCACAAACGCCACAACCTTTGCAATTTCTTGGATAAATCACCATAACCCAGAGAATCCATGTACCCAATAATTAGGTACTTGGGAGTTGGATAACAGTAATTATCCTACAAGTTTTGGGTAAGTATATGATTGAATTCTTTACCCCTGGTCTACTCATGAAATACTCACGAGTGTTGAGACCTATTTCTGGTGTCAAAGGAGGCCTTGGCACAAATGAACTATAGTCTAAACTCCTTAAAGGGGGGCTATATAGGGGATTATATATGGGACTACTATAGAGGTTATTAGGGGGGATACTAGGAGTTTAGACTATAGCTCAAATGGAGTCAAGCCAGATTGAATCGATCCCGCGCTGCCGTTCAACTTTGTTGCTGCACCGGTAGCTGTAAGTTCAATCACTGTAAGCGCGGGCAGCCCGCATGTTCAGCAGATTTGGTAAAGCTCCTGTGCTGTGCTGAAGATCTGCTACAGAGTTGAGGCTGCAAAGCCAGCTTGCCCGGTCTAAGTGAAGCTTCCGGATGTTTAGCGTGCGCCGCAACAACTTTTGTGTAGCCTCTTCATTGGCTGAATCTGCAGGACAGCGTGTGGATAAACACGTCAAAGGCTCAACCTCCCTCCGGCCAGCGTATCTTGCTGTAAGGCGTAACTGAACAAACTACACGACCTACGCTTGATACAAACTAGGGGAACACTCCTTTTAAGAATGGCTGAACAGATTTGTCGTGATAGGCAGAAGACACTTCTCAGAAGCGCATGTTAGAAGGGACAGTGGAACCTGCTACCTTAGAAGCGTACGGCTAAGTGTGTGTGTGTGTGTGTGTGTGCGTGTGTTACATAGTTGCGACTCCTGCAAGATCCAGTTTGCAGGAAGACTTCAGTGTCGATACTGTTTCTTTTGGGCTGTTTACGATTCAGTGTCGCTCAGTCTGCTTTTCACAGAGGTGTAGCACTTGTCGGGTGGCTTCCAAGTTCTAGCGGTCGTCGCTGCACGGAGACATGTGCCAGGCTATGATAATGTTTATAATGAGGGCGGGCCGGGTAGCTTGCAGCACAGCAACGCAGCGGACCCTTCGCGCATTGGTGACAGATCGTCGATGGCTTGTACGAAAAATGCCGCAAGGTGCCGCAAGCAAAGACCTAAAGTCAACGCTTTCTATCATGGGCTCTTCTGTTTCATTTACATTTGCTTAAGTGCGGTTGCCCATGCAATACTATGAACACTCTTCGGTGATATGCAAATCCTGCTTTTGGGGCCAGCTGTAACTTGATCCTTTACGCAGATTTGCTTCCACGTCGGTCGGTTGAGACTTCAAGGTTTTCAACTGTATAACATCGTATAATGTACCATAGTATACTATAGCAGATTAGGATGATGGAAAATGAAATGGAAACTACTATATCGTTGGGAGACCTGTGGGGAAAGATAGAGGTAGCACTGCCAGCCAAGACTGCTTGCGCACCCGCTGCTGGAAGCATTCAGTCTTAAACGAACACCTGTACTGGAATCCTTGAAACTCCTAAACAATGGGCGCCCTCGCCCTAGTCCTTTGCTTCGAGCCTGACTCACTGAACATGATTAGCTTTGCCAGATGTCATCGTCACTGGGTTCACTGTCGTAAGACACTACTGTTCCAGTTAGGCATGTCCAGTCGAGGGTCGGCAACCAAAGACCGCCTCCCCTTTCAAGCTCAGACCCCCACCTCAAGCCCCCCCCCCTTCTAAAGCCTCCGCGATGAATCCGCGAGCCCCTAGTTGCGCATGCGTTCAGAGACTTCACCCGCTGCGCGCAGGCTCATGTTACAGCAGCATTCGAGCGCCTGCAGCCGGATCCCAAGCGCATCTGCCCCAAATCAGGCGACCCATAGTCTTAACTCCTTAAAGGGGTCTGTATAGGGGAGTACTAATTAGAGCGGTAAGTACGGGGATACTTGGAGTTTAGACTATAGCTCGTGTCCCTACATACTCCCGGCATGATTGACATCCTTTCGGGCATACATGCTCCAACAGTCCAAAGCCCGGACTGGTCAAGTCTATCCTAAAGGCACCCTCCGGAATCGAGGGCAAGAATTTGGACACCCCCAAGTCGGGGGTCTGAAGGAAAGTTCTAGGATCTTCAGGTCTTGGGCTTTAATTAGGCGTGAGATCTACATTATATTGGGGTCATATGGGTGTAATGGAAAAGAAAATGGAAACAACTATTTAGGGCTTAGGGTTTAGGGTTGTTCCCTCTGGCATGTTGCGGGAGCTGTATGGATTCTTTTCGGAATTATCGAACAACAACGTTCCAAGTATTGTACTGGCTGCACAAATTTGTGTTCTCGAGGGCTAGTTCTCAATTCCCTCATTAAGAACATCATCCAGGACCTAGAACGCTTACAAGATCTTCATGAACTCATGAACAAGCTCATATTCTTCGACCATCGGCGAAAGCTCTGGGGGCCTAGACCTGACACGTCCGGGGATGTGGCCTATTCGCACGCTGCAGTGATGAAAGCGGCACATTTTAGGAGGCAACCGAGTCGAGCAAAAGACTACAAACCATCAAACACCAAAGCCCAAAGTACAGCGCACCGACGGGAATAGTGACAGTACTCACCACAACATTAGCAGCAACAACAATGCAAGGGTCGCACGTGCCAAAGCACGTAATTTATTGCGCATCGACATTGTTGCACGTAACAAAGCGGCATTTGTTTTTGACACTCTGTTATCTTGCAGACCAACGCATATGATCTATTTCGCGCAATTCGCTTTGTGGTTTTGCCGCGATTTCGGATGATTTGTTCTGCTGCCTGCTGCAAGAACAAGCATCCAACATGGCAGAACATGTGTCGCATTTGTTGAGGCGATTTTGGTTTGCTCGCGCGCTCGCACGGAGACATGTGCGTAGTGCGTTTTCCTGTGCTCTAGTTGTTTCTATTTGTGCTTGTTGAACGGATCTTCTTCATTTTTGCTCCACGGCCCCGCCTGCTAACCATGCCGACAAAAAGGAAGTATCAGCCACAGTTATTTTGGGCATGATGGAGCATCATGAACCCCATATACTTCCCACACAAGCTGCTCAAATGGCCGTGTTCGATCCCGTGTTTGGCAGCGACAAGATCATCTAAAATCGCGCTAAGAGCGCAGCGAAACGTACAAAACTAATTCTGCCTGCTCTTGCACAAACATGATAAGCAACAAGTGTCAAAAAAGAGGCGCTTCCTCAAAGTCATATCGAGCGAAGCATCCATCCCCAAAGCTCCACACATCTACAATCCTCTGACAAGAAGCTTGCCATTGCTGTGGATGCAACCAAACAACGTATGTTCTGAGCCCCCAGTCACTTCCCAAAAACACCACAAATCTAAATACGGCGATCCTTCCACGGCCGCAGTCGCAAAACCTACGAACAACAACACAGAAATAATGATAGCAATAACACATAGAATGCTAAGAACAATCCAGAATCCAGGATGCAGATGGAGTGGGCAGCTGCTACTGGCATGGGCGCTTCCGTCGCGTCACCCAGGGAGAGCTTCAGGTTCAGTAGTTCAATTGGTGTGACTTTAGGATGGTGCCTCCTTATCGTTGCACAAGGGAACCTATTCATACATTCCTGTTGCGTCCTTTAGGTGATGTAGTTGCTGGCTCTCTGCTCTTTTTGAGCTCTCCTGAATCAAGTATCCTAAGCAGGAACAGAAGATGGTGTGGGTGATGATTTTCGATTGGCTTAGACGTCCTCATTTTAGGCGGCCTAGTGGTTGTCCTTAGCAGCAGCCCAGTGGTAAGTCATGGTACCTAGTACCTCTGCCAACCCGCCAAACCCTACACCCCAATGGGTCCTTGGACTTGTGACAGACACTAATGAGCTAATGGGCCGACATTGATTGCTGGTTTTCTTGCATGGAAATGTGGTAACCCTAAGGGTTTTGGATTTGCCAAAACTAGGAGGTACCATTTTGGGGTCCAATAGTAGGGATTTTACAGTACTTTTGGGTCTATTTTGGGATCCCTGTATTTTGGGAAACTGCCATGTATACCCGTGCGCCCGTTGGCCTTTGCAAAAGGCGGCAAGCTAAGGGCAGGGATTTGGCCCTACAACCCAAATTGTAAGCTCTATCTACTCCAAGCCCCAAACCCTAAACCGCAACTCTAAGCATACCCGTAAATGTGTGTGTATATACATATATACATATACGTTCATCACACCTACGGGGCAGCTTCCAAGTCAAGAACTGCAGATGCACATAACAGGCCGACTAGTATAGGTGCCACTCCAAGTCAGGGTTGTCTTATGCTCCAGCTCATGAAGAGTAGGACGCTTCATGTTCCAAAAGCGTCAGAGCCTCAGACTAGAAGACATATTGCAGGGAGCCCTAACGTAGACAGGGCCCCTCAAGAGAATTCTTCAAAATTCATTCAGGATTCCCCAGATACCTGTATGAGAAGCCTGCGAAGGCATTCTGGGGCTTTTTTCTCCCTCATTCCAGCCCCATTTCCTTGGCTAGTCTGTTGTCTTGCAATGCTGCCTCGTGGTGGGCAAGAAACTTACAATGTGGCAAGACCTAAAGGGCATGATTCGGGCTCGCTATAGCTACCTGGAGACTTGGAGGTTCTTGATGCATTGACGCGGAGCAAGGAAGATAACTGTGGCTCCACCCTTCGCCAGGGCACTTGCAGCTATAGCTCCACTTGAAAGCCCTTGTTTAGAGACACCTTCAGCCCCGTATTTCCTATTTGCAGTCCTTGCAATCCCACAGCACGTGCTGGATGTGAGGTGTGCGTCCTCGGGGTCATGACCTATGCAACCATTGCGATGTGCAGACCTTGATGACCCTTCAACCTGAATTAAGGTTTGGCGTGTTGGAACTGTACTTTAGGGAAGGCATCCTGGAGTACATGAGAGTAGGTAGAAACTTCTTAAGCCCTTGGATGAAGATGTAAGTAAATACATTCTGCATCATTCTGCATCGCTTAACGAATCTTGGAATGGTATAGGCTACATGCAGTATTTCATTTAGGGTAAAGTTTCCTATGCCCGTTGGGATCCATGCAATTGGGAGCAGACTTAACTTTCCTTTGGTGTGGGGACCCCTGATGCTAAAGAAAGAGGCTTGTCCATCGGTCTCTGTCGCCCAGGTAGCCTTGAGATCATTTGTATGGTATAGGGTTTAGGGCCAGAGTTTTGAACCACTGACCCAGCCTGTTTTTGCTTCAGCAGGCCCGTTTCAAGTAACAGGCGGTCCATATATCCCCAAGAAGAGGCACCCGAATACGGACCGCAAAATCTTCTGGTCCTTATCAATGTCAAGGGGACCCCCAAAACGCTACCCTAAATTTGGGACCCAGTTGCTTGTTACGTTTGAGTTGCTTAGCCTAAATCAGGATTGCCACCGCTTGCTTGAACCCATGCCTGAACCCTGGATCCTAAACCTGTAACCCCAATATATACCATACTATAGTAGTTTCCATGTTTATTCCATTATCCCTATGTAACAGAGCCCAGATCTGTAAGCATAGCCTAGCCCTCAACTGGACGTCCCGTACTAGGGTTCAGGGCTTAGGGTTCAGGGTTTAAGGAGACAGACTCCACGCAGACGCAGACTTGGGAAAGCGCATGAGGTTGCTCAAATGTTTCCCTTGGAGTTTTGACATGGCAGAGTTCCTGTATAACCCCTATATAACTACATAATCCTTATATGAACTATACTCTAAGCTCCTAGTATCCCCCTTAATACGCCCTATAATAGGATCTTGACTGGCGCCCTAAGACATATTGTCAGACTTACGTCCTGGGCTGCGCCAACCATGAAAAGACCAGCAAGGTTTGAATTCATCCAGGAGTTGAAGCATTCAAGAATCTGGGTTGCTGTTAAGGAACATCAATTAAGTTGCCAGAGTGGGTATATATAGCAAATAATAGGGTTTCCCTAATACAGTAACTTAATTTAAGTTCCTTAACAGCAACCCAGGAATGGCGTTGGCTGTTCGTGCTTGTCTACTTCTTGTTTAATTTAGCACAACCCAGATACTGGCTGTAGGTTTCAATCTGGTGTTTTATCTTAGGCCTCTTCATGGGCCCCAGTATGTGAAATAAGGCATCAAGATGATAGGATTAAAGCATGCTCCAGGGTGCCTCGCAGGGTGAGCCAGGATGCTTGTTTGAGCTTTTGCTGCCATGGCTGAGGAAAAGGTATCCCTGAAATGAGCAGCTTTGGTGCCCTGCCGCCCCCCGGCCTCCGCTACCCTTTGTTTTGTATACGCGATACGCCACAGGTGCCGACAGTCCTACTTCGACCTTGGCCAAATTGCCGGTTACTGAGCATGAGGGAAATCCAGAAAAGTCATGTCAAGAGAATTGGATGAAACAAAAGCATGTTTGTGGCGCCAGCAGTGGGTTGCACCTGGATAAGTGGGATCAAGTGAGTGGACTTGAGTGGACTTGCGTAGAAGGCAGCATACAAACTCATTTTGATTACTGGCCAGGCTGTCCGAGCCTTTAATATGCATCTTCTTGTGGGGGCCTCTTGCCGCCGGGGATCCTATCTTGTGAGAGGTTAGGGTGCAAGTGTTGGCTCCGAGATATGCAGCTTGAAGCCCCAATCCCTAGACACTTACAATAAGAAGTCCTTGGCTTGTAGGGAGGCTGCTTGTGGAGCCGAAGAAGGGATGCCCAAGGTCATGTCATGTCAGGCGAAGGGTGCGAAAGGATGGGCAGGTCTGAAAGACTAATTCCCTGCACTGGCAGGCCCAACTCGGACTTGTTCCATACCGGCCCTCAGTGTGGTAGATCCGTTCAAAGCCGACCCTACCTGGCCCATTGCCGGAAGTTAGCGGCCCAGCCTCTTAGCCCCAGTTCCAGCACCCAAAGCATTTTCGAGTTTTGTCTGAGCACCTCTGAATCGTGTTGCATCTGGAGCAAGATAGTCGCGGAAGGGCCCCAAAACCTATGTAAAGCTTAGGCGCAGCGCGTCGGCCCTTGTACGCTATGGAAGCCATCCCGCCTGCAGTCCTCAGCTAGGAGTTTCCAATTCCAAGATCAAATGCCCCCTTTTTTTTCGTGAGCTCTCATACAGTAAGACATACAGTAAGAAAGAAGCCTGGAAACTGTTCGGTGGCGGAGAAGCCATCTGGTTTGAGAGGTAGCTATTGCAGCCTTTTTCCTGGCGTGGGGTGGCTTGCTCGGAGGCCCCTCGGAGTGGTTTCCAAATCCATGGGAGACTTATAGTCCCCCTTCGGTAGATAGAATATGGGGTATGTGGGGATGTTATTATAATATACGCAAGGCCATATTCTATCTACTTAAGGGGAACTGTAAACCTACAAGGATTTCATAATTCCCTAAATAGAAACCCCCAGAGATTTCACTGGGTCCCTAAGCCTGCCGGTGTTGAGAAACCCCCATACGGGGACGCATTAGGACAGGGTGGGTTTTATGTTGGAATGTCTAGGGGGTTGATGGGCCTTGGTTAAAGATAGTTTTCGCCTGCAACCTTCTCAAGTAAGCCTTCCGCACACTCAGGGTAGAATTTCCAGAATCTTCAAATATGCGCAGAGGTTGAGGAGTAGGCCTAAACTCAGCTTGCGGTGTCCTCCGCACCACTGAAAAATGAGCTCCCTGTACAAGATGCCAAAGCTCTGGTTGAAAGGCTGACCATGTTCGGCTGCACTAGGTATAGGGGTTCCCGCTGCCCCCCTCCGAATATTGGGGTCCTTTTTATAGAAATCCCGCGCGTGGGATTCAGCAGTCCGTCTCAAAAGCGACTGGTTGGGGGATGAAAGCAGTCCTTGGGATTCAAGTCTAGGGACTATGTAGGGGTAACATAGG
The DNA here is from genome assembly GCA_905231905.1 of Symbiodinium pilosum. Lineage (NCBI taxonomy): Eukaryota > Dinophyceae > Suessiales > Symbiodiniaceae > Symbiodinium > Symbiodinium pilosum. Next base: position 85,839 of record CAJNIZ010011559.1, on the reverse strand, counting down.
ATTCTATAGGGGGGTTATATAGGGGTGTCTGTCAATGTCGTACGTGGAATGCCACATGTCCAGGAACTCTAAAGGTTATAGGATTTTTTTCGTTACAGTGGGACCCCAGGCCCCATAAACCCAGCAAACCTAAGTCCTTAAGAACAAAAGCGACAAGACGCTGTAAGCCCCGCCAAATTCCGCATTTGAAGTTGCGCAATCATGCACCCGAAAAGAATCCTTTAGGACCCTCAATGTGGGAGTTTCCCAAAATTATAGGTACCTTCTTGGGAGTCCCCATAAAGGACTATAGTATTCTGGGGTCTATATATGGGGGTTCCCCCATTTTGGGAAACTACCATGTGGCCCGCAGAGGTGCGTGTAACTTCATCGCTGCCACGGCCGAATGCTCAGCATTACCCTAGAGCTCCAAATGGCCCAATGTAGGTATTATTAGTAGACATTGGGACCCAATGTAGGTATTTATTATCTATAGCATGGAGCCCCAGGGTTAGTGAAACCAGTGAATGTTGGTTTTCTTGCGTGCTTGACTTCCCCCCTTTCGCCGATCAGGTAATCAGGTTTAAGTTAGGGGCACCCCACAAGCAGCATACCTCAACCATCCCACCTTGCACCTCCGAACCCCTCATGCTTCCCCGCACCTACACCTGGGAGTGTCTGAAAAAGACGGCAGAGCACCTCGGAAACCAAGGGTCATGCTGATAAACTCCCAGCCGTAGATGAGCAACACCGTAGCTTCGGTAGCCTGATAGATCAGCCAACGCTGTTGTAAAAAGCCACGATCGTCAACGTTTCTGAGCTCTCACCATTGAGTTCAAGCGTTGTGGTCATTAAGTCCTGGGAAAGTAGCTACCCTTCTTCAAGTTTGGGATGCTCAAAGTCGTATATGGAAGTTTCCCAAAATTAGGGGTACCTTTTTGGGGGTCCCTATAATAAAGACGATAGTATTTGGGGGTCTATATTGGGGTCCCCTTATTTTGGGAAACTTTCTTTGAGGTTGAAGAGGTTTGTGTTTTTCAGGGTTTGTTCTGTTGCAGTTCGGGCACCTTTTCCCTTTCTTATGGATGTTTGCAGTGTGTAGGTCATGGGGTCTCAAGGTTTCAGGCTATTTCAGGCTCAGGGGTTTGAGGGAGAACTTGGTTTGGGCTTTACCTGAAGTGGAAACTGTGTTGCATGTCAGTGCTCATTAATCATTTCCCCTAATATTAAACACCCCTAATAACACATATGGGTTCGCCAAAATTCCAAATTCTGAAATCTGCCCCCAAGACTAAAAGGGCCAAGACTAAAGTAAATTGCGGCTCGGATCCTCTGAATTAAAGGGGGGGGTTTAGCACGAGTCTCAAGGCTTACGGATTAGGGATCTCCGTGATTTCCTAGATTTTGATTGTTTTGAATAGATTTTATAAAGTAATGTATATAGAATACTTGCAGAAACAGGTTCCACGGCCCTCGTGTGAAATAGTCCCTACTAAGGCCGCAATTTGAATCAGTCCTAATAAGCTCTTATTTTGGAATAATCCCTAAAAAGACCCTAATTTGAAATAGTCCTTCAAAAGGCCCTAATTTGAAATAGTCCCTTATAAGGCCGCAATTCGAAATAGTCCCTTGTAAGGCCCTGATTTGAAACAGTCCCTACCGAGGCCCTAATTTGAATCAATCCTAATAGGGCCCTGAGTTGGCAGAATCCCGAAACAGGCCTTGATTTGAAAGTGTCCCCATTAAGAGTTGAATTTGAAACAGTCAATCATTAAGCAGGCCCTAATTCGAAGTAGTCCCTCATTAGCCTTAATCGGTTTTTTATATGTTTTTTTTAATCAGATTTCCGTATACCCCTTCTAATGTTCGGGTCGTACGATAGATACCACCCCTTAATGTGAATACGGTTCGGAGTATTTACGTTAGGTGGGGGGAACCCTTCAATATTATGGGAAAGGATTAGATTTATAGAGGCTTTTCATAGAGTAGGGCGTGCTAGGACGTTGGTGGCAGGTGTGAGGGAAGAGGTCCCCACGAAAGTAGGGCCCTCAAGGGACAAATAGGGCCTATGGGGCCCATGTTGAATACCTAGACCCCAAAACTGGATCAATGTTGGGGATCCTTTCTACTTTTTGGGGTATGGGATTCCTCATATTTAGGTAAAAAGGATCCTTTTTTCTTCCTGGGGTAATGTGGGCTAAGAAAAGTAGGTAAGATAATAGCTCAAAACCCCCCCACAAAAGGCCATTTATTTTACTTAGCTTTTAGGTTCCTTTTATAATCCCTATTGGTTCATAATTTACGAGAATAGTTAGGCAACACGTTCAGAGGTGTTTTGTGGCCGGTCAGCATGCTGAGGCTCCCACCGAACGGGAGAGGATGCCGGCCTGGCAGGTTGTTGCATCACATGCGTTTAGAGTTAAGGGGTAAAGGTTAAGGGTCAAGGGTTTAGGGTTAAGGGTTTAGGGTTAAGGGTTTAGAGTTTAGGGTTTAGGGTTAAGGGCTTGGGGTTTAGGATTAGGGTTTAGGCTTTATCAGGGCTTATATGAGCTATAGTCTAAACTCCTTAACGGGGGTTACCTGGTGGGGTTATAAGACAGTGGGTATAGGGCATTCTACATAGGCGACTGCCACGTCATTTCTGTTCCGTTCCTGCGCAGGTTGTTCAGAAGTTTTCTCGAGTGCTTTGTTGGCCTGCATGCGGCGATGATGTGCCCAAAACAGTATAGCGCGGGCACCTACATATGCGTGGCGACTGGATGCGACTGGAACAGAGGTCGCAACGGCAGTCTTGTCCACACTCGAATCCAGTAGCAGAGGCACACTCAGCCTTGAATGCCAAGTCTAAATGTAGCAAAATGTAGCAATCATTCAAGATCCCTGAGAAAAGTTCCTGGCCTCCGCAATCTTCCTCGGACTGAGCAATATGATTAGGTCAGCACCCAAGCTAGACACTGCTGCCATGCACTGGAGCCATTTATGTAGACTTATGCGGCAAAAAGGCATGCAGTTTCTGGTTTGCTGTGTGCCTTCATTGTTAATTGCAGGTGCAGTAGCACTTCGGGTAGGATGCAGGCCAGTGCAGTGCCTAGGATGTTCCTCACCCGCGCAGGTACTCGTTCGGTAGTCGAGTAGTAGATATGTATATATATATACACATACATATATAGCATGCGGTTTCCCAAGTCGCCGGTACAGGAAGTGATCTTTCCTGCGTAATTTCAGCGAACGACGCCAAGACCAGAAATCCGGTTCAAGGTTTACTGGCGCAAAAGTTGGTGACGTGCAGCAGCAGAGATGCAAATACGTATAGCCACGACGGGAGTCTAGGCCACCTCACAACTTGATGTGTAGTTATGTGCAGGGTGAATGGTGTTGAGGACGCCAGATTGGGGCATAAGCATAGTGATCCTACTTACAGCCGGACTTAAATGCATCCAGAAAGGTCCAAGTAGCTACTGTTTCTGCCTGGCATGGCGAGCAACTCAGGACCATGATGTGGAATGAGTAGACTTGCGGGGCTTGATGTTGCACAAGCAACCTAGGGCCCCACCGGGGCTTTCCTTAAACTGTTGTAAACTTTGCTGGCCTGCCAGTGTCACTGGGCCATGGCCGATGCGAAAAGCCACTGTTCCGAACAGACGGAAGAGAGCTCGGACGACTTCCTCTCGAAGCTGACGGATGCTTTGCCGAGTCAAGGAATTATGGAGAATCAAATGGAAAAGAAAATGGAAAATTATATATATATATATGAGAACTGTGGGTATACAGGGGTTTACATGGATAAAGGTTTTCCAAAATTAGGGGTACCATTTTGGGGGTGCCAATAATAAGGACTATAAAATATTTGGGCTTTTGTTGGTGTTTTCCTATATTGGGAATCGACCAAGGCATAAGGAAGGTTACTTCAGCTTGAAACTTGGGTTGTAGTTGCTCGAAACTACCACTCTGGACAGGTCTGAATTAACAACTATAGATCTGAAATCAAGACCTGGTATAGTCCCCCTTAAGTAGATAGATAGAATATGGCTTTGGGTACATTTTAATATAAGATCCCCATATACCCCATATTCTATCTACTTAAGGGGGACTATAATCTAATAACTGACCGTCCTTTTTTTAACATTTAGCTTGTTGGCAATGCTAAGGCTCTCGGCAAGGCATAGGACGAAGAGGCTCTGAGAATTCCAATGGCGGGCTTTTGAGTAACCAAGCCTGGAGAACTTCTAGCTTGTCATTAGGGCGGATGTGCTTGCAGAGCCGCTGAACCTCATCAAGAGTGCTAGCATACCGGAATACTGGCAGAGTAATATCACTAATTATGGTCATGGCGGGCTACATTTCCAGCTTCTCAAAACGTTGCCACACATCGAGCACGGTGAGCAATGCAACGCAGGAGTTTCCAGAGGCAGGGGCCGCTGCTCCTCCGTTCCGTTCATTAAGGTTCATGACTTCATAGAGGTAACCCAGATGGTCCATGTACCCAATAATTAGGTACTTGCGATTGGGGTAATAGTAATTATAGTACACTTTTTGGGTAAATATATGATTATTAGGTACTTGGATCCTTAGGGTAAGCTTTCTGGATGGACACTTATTGGTTGCAAGCCAGGTCAGCGTACTTCTTTTCCCATGGGACATTTGCGCTTCTAAGACTGCTGCTGGCCCATACCAGGGGAATGACAAGCAGCTCCACAATTTTAGTATGGAGCCGTACCCCAGAACAAACTGTTGCACCAGAATCGTACATTTGCAAGCTTTGTGCGATTCCCAAGAACAAACGGTTGCACCAAAATCGTATCCTTGCAAGCTTTGCGCGAAGGTGCAAGGGTTCGCGCAAGCACTTTGAAATGTGTTTGTCAGTCTGGTCAAGATACCACCTTGTGTTTGGGTGGTACAGATCCCTAGTCAAGAGCTTTTCCTAGTTCTAAAGCATCTTGCCAACTAACCACAGCTGCGCAGCAACCTGAGGCAAGACATTGCTGCTCCTTCTTGGGGTATCGTTCATGCCCATACGAAGACACAAACCTCTGTCCTTTGTAGGGAAGTGAAAAACGATCTTCACGCCAAGAATGCCGGCAGCAGTGCAGCGGCAGAGTGTTGTGGGACGGAGTGGAAGCGTTGAGGTGATCGCAGTCGTAAAGTACGACCGGCTGCGGTAGAAACACCAGCAAATTTGGTAGCAAAGACGGTGCGTGCATGCTAAGTTGCAAGTGTTGTACTGGTGCGGACGCACGGGGCGGTGGCTTGGGGTGTTCTTGCACAATCTTGAAGTGTGAGCGCATTGCATCCTTAAGATCTCTCATTGCCCTCGATCGTTGTTGTGTTTGTTCCAGTGGTACTGGCGGTACACCGGCAGTAGCTAACAGCGCGAGACGTAACACAACTGGCTCGCGATGATAGTTGCCACTGGTGGTGTTATGGTTAATGCCTAGTATTACCAATACTACTACAACTGCTGCTGCTGCTGCCGCGACTACCAACCTTGATTGTTTTGAATCCCCACTGTCATGTTTTCAGTCGTGCGAGTGTTCTTGACAGTAGTAGCAGCGGTAGCAGTACTGGTGGCAGGTCGTCGTCGTCAAGTCACGTTATACATTACAAAGCCCAAAATTGGATTTCAACGGTGACAAGTCCCGAAGCGCGCGAAGTCCTAAGCATGGGACGCCAAGCCCAAGACCCTAAGGCTCCCATTCTAGACGACGGGCTTTACAAGAATCACCCTAAATCTATTAGCATTTAGTGGCTATCTTCATCAGACCTCCCTCATTGAGCTGTGAGAAAGAGCATCCATAACCCAAAGCGGCCACGTGTGAGGCTTACCAACCCTAAACTTTGCCCTAAACCCTTCATAGTAGCTTCCCTTTTTTTCCATCATCCGTATAAAGCCCTGTAATATGTGCACGATTATAGACCTAATATATACCTTATAACCTCTAACCCGAATATATACCTTGTTATAACCCTAATTTTGTACCCTTCTATGACGCAAATAAATACCCAAGGATTCGCAAAAGCACGAGCTTGTGGGGCGTGCGCTGCAGCTTCAAGATGCAGTGAGTCGGCTGCACATACTTATAGTCCCCCCGAGGTAGATAGAATATGGCTTCGGGTATATCACAATAAGATCCCCATATACCCCATATTCTATCGACTTAAGCGGGACTATAACCTAAGTGGTCACAATGCGGATTTGGGGATTTCCAAAATTAGGGGTACCCTTAATTTTTGGGAGTCCCAGTAATGAGGAATATATAGTATGTTGGGGCTACATTAGGGTTCCCCTATTTTGGGAAAGTACCATGTATTTTAACAGGCATACCTATTCACAGTAATTTACTGTGGCTGTCTTGAGGTGTGAGGGCCGAGCCCGTCTTTCAGTTTTGAGGGTCTTGTCGCCGGAATTCCAGAATGTCATCACGAGTCTTCATCGGATAGTCTTTCTGAGTTGTTTCTGTTGTGATGTTTGTGTGTGCGCGTGTCATGTTTTGTTTGCGTTGGCGTTCCTTGCCCTCATTGTGGTACACATTGGTGTCAAGGGTGGTTTTGATACAGCCTGGCGAAGAAAGATAGGAAACTGCAGCCTTGCCTTGAGCTCACCTTGAATATCCCTATGACACATCGATCCGTTAAAATCTCATAATTATTTGGACCCCGATCTGCATAGAAAGCTGCACAGCCTTTCTGCACACGTGCTTGGGCCTCCGACAGCCCCAAACCGACCCCATTATAGATTGGATCATGCTGCCAGACTGTCCTAGTTACGGTAAGGGCACTAAGAAATCCAAATGGCTTTGTTGCAAAATCCTTCGTAAACCGTGGGAACTAGGGGAAAAGCCCCCAGTCACCGCCCGAAGTTTATGTGCAAGAGCTAAATTCCATTACATGGGTTCACCATCTTTTGCAGTGTAAAGTGCGGGCGGGAATAAAGCCTGGAGAATCTCCACAGTCCAGGGTGCATGCAGGGCCGACGCAGGAAGCACAACTATGGATTGCACCTGTGTTTGGGAAGTTTGTGGGGAATCACAGTGACTAGGAAAATGACTGTATCATGATTGCTAAGGGCGTGGAATGATCAATGTGCTTCTGTTTCAATCGTGATCCCATGCCGCTTGCACGATTTCGAACATAGTAAACATGTGACTCCTACACTTTCGCGTTTGACATAAGGTTTAGGCCCTAGACTCATGAGCATCAGCCTCAAGTTCCAAGCAGTGAGATGATTAGAGTCAGATTCTGGATTCAGGTAGTATGCTTGCAACATCCACGTTGTTGCTTGTGTACGTCTGAATTCGAATAATCCCTTCCTCCTGATACCACACCCTCGTTACTTTTGTTTCTTGCAGGGTCTGATGTCGCACTTTGCAAAACAGGGGAACGCTAGATTAAGAAGTTGCCCAATCAACCTGGCTTGATGATGAGTTAGGGGGTGTTTCTGAGTTCATTAGGGGTCATTCAGGATCTCCTTTGTGTTTACAGAGTAGCAACCTGTTCAACAAAGGAAGGCCTTCCTAGAGCACGCGTTTCAACACTCCTTACGGAAAGTTAAAGCCCAAACTGGTCAGGAGCAGTGGAAGCACATCCTGGAAAGCTCTGCGGCCTCGCGAGGGATGCAACGACGCACGGCGGCGCTCAGGGGCTCCCAACAAACTGTGGTTTCCCAAGAAAATTGAAACTACTATAATATATAGGGTTATATTGGGATTATATTGGGATAATGGAAAAGAAAATGGAAACTACTATAATTTATAGGGGTATATTGGGATGTGAGGGTCCCCTGATTAAGCATGATAATATTCGGGGGTATAGAATGGGACCCTCGTATGTGGACATGTTCAAATAATTCTCATTGGCATAGTAGCAGTGATCGTGTGGTTTAAGGTTTTGGGAAGTAGCGGCTTCGTCGCAAGGCAAAAAGGGCTGTGGTTGAGAGCGGAGACTTACCATCGGGATGGACGGGCCTGGTGTGAAGTGACCCTTCACACTCATCCTTGTGTACCCCAAAGCCTCCAGTGCAGAGGTGTTGACCCCTAAAGCCTAGGCCAGGAATACGAAGCCTTAGGGACACCCTTCCAGTCTGCCTAAAGATCACTGATAGAGAGCCCGGTCCGGTTTGTCTATAGGCCTTAGGCCTATGACCCTGAAATCTAAACGCCAAGCCCAATGAAATCCATGGTTAGGAAGCATTACCTTTCGCACGATGACGGGTGACGGGTGTGAACTCCGGCTTCCGCCAATGTGGCCCGTGGTGCCTTGGCTCTGTTGTTCTGACGAGGTTGCTACCATGCCCGCGTCTAGGCGTATCGTTTTACCAGGTTCTAGTTATGAGTACTCGCACTCCTTCTTGAGACCATTGGTTGGTTGTACAGTACTATCATAAAGTGTCGCATCCGGAAGTGTTGCTGGTCATGGTCCTGCTGACTGTAGTCCGTTGTAAACCCTCAGTGGGCGCAGGTTCATTCTTTGAAATGCCGTCTTAACTGTGCCGGATGACATGGACAAATGGTCCTTAAGCTCCGTGAGTAATAGCCGGAATACGATCAAAAGCCACAACCTAACAGTAACAGTGTTGGACAAGCATCACTATGGCAGAGCCCTGGCCAAAAACATGCTGAACTCCTACTCATTGCAGAATCAGCGAGTCCTTACAACTTAGCTTGTAAACTTGTCTCAAGACATCCTGCTGCTTCAGCCCGAGAAGGGTCCAAAGGCTTCCCACTATCTTTCACCTATTCAGGTTGGTGTCTCCCGTGGTGCGAAGTGTGGTTCATATATGAACCACACCTCGCACCATCGGAGACACAGGGTACGAATCTAACCGCTGTTGCTTCAAGTCCATAATCTCCGCATGGTACATGCCTGAGGACTCCAAGCTCAGATCCCTAAAGAAGATGGGAGGGCATGTCCAGACAAAAAGTCCCACCTCCCTCGCAAATCACAATATTCCCGCTTATATGTTCCCCCGTGCCCCCAAAAAAGGGGTCGGCAGTCCGCGATTGCTCCCATCCATGTAAAGAATCGCGGTATCTGTATACTGTCAGGCCTCGGTGAAGATTCGGGTGCTACAGGCGCTCATGTTCCAAACCCTGCTTTCACTTGCTGCTAGGGATGTAGATGTTTAATGGTTTGCAAACTTTGGCATGTTACTCGAGAATGGATATATACATATATATATATATATGGAAAATCCAATGGACAATGAGATGGAAACTGGGGGGGGAGGGTTTTAATTTGCCGTCTGTTTGTAGCGAATAGGGCAGACAACAGATGCTACTACAGGGCTTAAAGGTTCAGTGTGGCCAGGGCAGAATGGAAAACAAAATGGAAACTATTATAAAGTGTTTGGACCTAGGATAGTGGTTAGATGCCGTTGGGGACTGTAAGCCCATGAAGCTTGGACTCGCAAAGGAAGGGGTTGATGCGGATACTTGATTTGGAGCTTACTTGTTGGTTATTAGCACGGACTGGAAAAGTCAATCGACATCATTACTCTGTTGGGCCTCCCAATGCGCTCGGCAAGCTTCGTGCCTCAGCCTCATACTACTTACTAACAAGAGCCACAGGCTGAAACTTACTGTCGTAACAGAATCTACAAGCGTCCAAGCCAGCTTTATTGTTCCGCGGTGGCTTGGAGCAGATGTTGATTCTACTTGAAGGCCAAAAAGAGCATGTGTGACCATCCAGGCGTGTGTTCAGAAGTGATCACCATACTTACTGGTTCTTAATAGGGAATGAGGGAATATTATAAGTCCCAATATAGACCGATAACCCTTATATAACCTCTGTGTATATTATATACATATATATGTTTATACAACCTTCCCATATTCTCTACTAAGCCCTAGTAAGCACAGGTCTCTGCGGTACAGCCATTGGTGCGGTGAAGTCTTTGTTGCCCCCAAAATCCCCGGCATGACGTACTGGGGGTTAGCAGGGAACAGGGTTTACGGTGTATACTATATATGGGGGTTATATTCCCATATTCCCTGAAAAGACATAGAATATGGGAGTATACTATATAGGGGTTATATTCCCGTACTCCCTAAAAAGACATAGAATATGGGAGTATATATGCTAAGACAGGGGTTATATAGAGGTTTTATTCCCTTATTCCCTACTAACTAGGGACCAGCGAGACGATAAACCTAAGCTGACTTTCAGCTATGGGATGTCTCCTATGCTAACCCAATTGTAGTATTGTATAGGGCTTAGCATTGTATAGTTATATTGCAGCGGCCCATAAATCTCAACGTGCAGGCTCCAATTTTTAGACTGCAAGCCCCAAACCCACAACCTAATTTCTTCAATAGCGAGCTCGAAAAGCCTGGCACCCTAAACCGCGACTCCCCAAAAGTCTTTACTCCTGCCGTTGAATCTGTAGACCCTATCCTGCCCTACTTCAAGGTGCATAGGTAGTTCTCATGTTGTCACTTTCAGAACTAAATGCTTAAACCCTGAAACTTTAAACCCTTAAACCCCCATTAAACCCTAAACCCCTAAACGGTGAAACCCTAAAACCCTTTGACCCTTAAAGCTTAAACCATTAAACCCGAATCTCTTTAAACCCAAACCCTTAAACCCCTAGACCCTTACACCCCAAAGTCTTAAACTCAGCAGGAGTTTGCTTCAAAACTGGGGCCGCCGGAGCCCGGCATGAGGAAACTGAGATGGAATGAGGGGTTTAGGGTTTAGGGCTTAGGGTTTAGGATCTGGGCTTACGGTTTAGGGTTCAGCTCAGAAGGTGGGATGAAGGTAGGTTGGGGCCTATTTGAGCTCTCTGACTCTTGAGGCATGCTAGGGTTTAGGGTCCTGAGACAAGAAGGAGGGATTCTGGGGACCCGGAAGGGTACATATAGGGTAGTTTAGGGCTTAGGGTTGAGGGCTCAGGGCTTAGGTTTTAGGGTTCAGAGTTACTTCGTAGTTTGGCAGTCCTGGGTCTCAGGCTTGGGGTTTGAGGATTTGGGGTTAAATTTGTGGCAAACAGTTGCTTCAGGGCTCAGGTCTTCCGGGAGATTATAGAGTGTAGCGGGTGGTTTGTTGAAAGCACAGGTTAACTATTGAGGGTGGTATACTGCAAATAAAGTCAACACAAGGATCACATAGACATATGTCGGTTAGGGCTTCTCAAAAATGGGTCCACTCCGATCGAACGTATCATGTCTTAAGGTCTTTGAAGGGCCATGTTTGATTCTGTCGTCGTGCACGTCGAAAGTGCACATGGAAGAACATTTCTGCCATTGGGAAAAGTTCGTTGATGCAGCAGCATCTATGTTTTTTCTGGATACTTGTCATCACATTAACCTAAACGAATCCCATACTACACCCTAAACCACAGAAAGGGTGTGTATATATATATACATATACTTGATATCGGCTGGCAAGATGAATGGAGCCCGAGAAAGGGCTAGTTCGCCTCCCGCCCTAACCCATTGATAGTGCCAATACATGAAGATCCATGGACCCAAGTATCATTGGCCCTCGTGGTTACTAAACTTACTGGTTATAATAGGGAATAAGGGAATATAATCTCTGTATAGTCTCTATATAACATATTCCCATATTCCTTGCCAAGGGCCAATAAGTGAAGGTAGCAACTAAGTCTGACCCTAAACCCTAAACCCTAAACCCTGCCAGGTAGTAGTTGCATCACCTAAGCCATCGGTTTCTTTTGGCCCCCTTGGCTTGGTCTCAAGATGTAGACAACCCTATGCCCTTAACCCTTAACCCAATTGTAGTATATTACAGTATATTCTAGTATTCTACGTAAATATCGGTATATTATCTTCTCATTTTGTATATTCTAGTATATTTTAGTAGATTATAGTGCATTCTATGTTTAGTAAATTATTGTGTATTTTTAATATACTACAGTATTATATTGTAATAACTTCTACATTGGAGAGCCCCGTGGTCTGCAGCCTCAAGCGCTCCATCCCCAGTCCTTGGGTTGAGAGCTTACCTAGACCTTCCACATGAGTTTAGGGTTTAGGGATATAGGGTTTAGGGATTAGGGTTTAGGGATTAGGGGTTTAGGGGTTTAGGGTTTAGGGCGTAGGCTTATCTGGACTTCCCAAATATCCGTACTAAGAGCTTTTAACCTCTTGGGGTTAGTAGGGAATTATGGCATATTGAAGTACATTACAGCATGTTATACTATATCTGTTGTTGTATATTATAGCAATAGTATAGGCCATCATTATAGTTATGTGGGAGACCCTGGCCGGCAGTAGGGTCTAGGATGGTAGGAGTTCAGGACGTAGCCTTGGGAAAAATGAGGGCTGTTGTGTGCCCTCGGCGCCTGCCTGATGATTGTTTCTTTGGTTTTCTGCGATCCTTCCCCACAACTAGTGCTAGCAAAATCCCACGTGACCCAAACATTGGGCGCATAGGTCCGGAACCCTGAACCCTAGATATCCATACAACCCTATGTGATAAATATATGATGCTTCTAACCCTGGGGATTCGAAGAATCAGCCGAAGGATCAGCAGAAGATCCCACACACCCAATCACAAAAATAAGAGACATTCCCTCATTGTCCATGAGGTTGCAAATAGCCTGACGTAGGTCATATTTATGAACTTTGGAGCCCAATGTAGGTATTATTGATAGACATAGAGACTATATCGTGGTACTAGAATTGGCGTATTTATTGTTAGGGGGGTTGTGGGGTCATTGCCTTCGAGGCGCAAGGTGAAGTTGCTACACTCGAGCGAGGTGTTGACGGACGACCTGACCCTGTGCTTCTCCAGGTTTCATGTTGATATGCTCCTTCACATTCTCAAAGCGACCGTGTGAAGATCATTTTGGAAGAGTGAAGGGGTTCCAGAGAGTTGTTTTCGAAATCATGGGTTTAGTTTCGGGGTTCCCAGCAATCAGAAAGGACATTCAAGTTCTTCGGGGCATCCTTTTTCTCATCCATTCCTTGTCATTATTGGACATTTTCCTCCGTGCGATATATTAAAGTCAGTGCAAGCTGTGTGTAGGTGTCTAGTGATTACGAATCGAATTCTTTAGGGTGTTTGGCCGTGCTGGTACTTGTTGTGCTGTTCCTGTCCTTGCTTTTCGTGTGAACAGGCGCAGCGTTGTTATGCCCATCTTTGTTACTGGGTGAGGAGGCTTCAAGGGGTGCGGCTTCGGGATTCTCGCAGCCACGAGAAGAAAGGGGTTCCCAATCAAAAACATACATGCTCGATACATACAGGCATACATACATACCTACATACATACTGCATCAGGCCTTTCCAGGCCTAAATATTGGGGGGTTCCAGCCATGTCTCTTTAGGAAGCATGGTTTTGGCATCTAGGGTTGAGGCGAGGGCCCAAAAGGCAACGTAACCTCGCAAGTCGTCGCCTGCCAAGGATCGTGGCCCTGTTGCCAGATGAGCTCTCCGTGGTATTCAGCGAGGTGGCGTCACCAGCATCTTGGCAAACTGAGCTTGATGGATTGTTTCCCCATGTGCATCCAGCTGCATCAGGCAGCTCCAGGTTGAAACGTCCATGCGAGACTCTTGTGCGTGGACGTCTCATTCTGGAGCCACCTGCGCACAAGTTGTTGATCTGATGGATTGGTTTCCCCAGGCTTGCTACAGGCTGGAAGTTCACTTTTCTGAAGAACAAGTTTGTAGGGTATGGGCCTTTAGCTATGCTGGGCTTTCGTCCAGGGATTTTGTTGGACTTGTGTTCTCTGGCGTTGCTTGTGCACTACATCAACTTCTGGGAATCAACCGGAAATCGCTGTGGGATATTCTCCAGCTTTGGTTCAACGGCCTGCAAGCATCATGCTGACGTGTATCAGCCAAACAAGCGCCGAAGCTGGCAAAGCGCAGTGGTCATCTGGTCGCATAGGCAAGGTGGCACCGGCTATGCGCCAGATGGGGCGTGCTAGGCTCCTACCTCGCGTGTAGCGCTCCCAAAGAGAGTACGAGGTTGTGGGTGGGCGAACGGGAGGCATGGGCGAGCGCACTATACTATTCTCAGCCGGAAGGCGCCATGCCATGTTGTTCCCCACCGGACGCCGCAAGCGCGTTTCAGCGGCACACGGCGCCGTCCGCGGATACTGCTGAATGATTGTTCCCACGCCAGTCATTCTTGGCAGTGGCTCCTTTGTCCCTTCACTTGGGTGAGACCACGGGCAGATTAGTCAAGCGACGGAAAACCTACTTGTAGCTTGCAAGCGCGGCACATCTCATTATCGTACGTCCATTGTCCTACTTATACTGCCTTCTTTGCCGCCGAACTATCTTGGCTTAAGCCGCTGAGTCCGAGGACGACCCCCGTGACTCCCTCAGCTCCTACGATCAGGTCGAGGCGCCTTGGTCAGTTCTTCTATGAGATTCAAGAAAGAGCTTGAATTTAAGCGCTTTGTGGCTGAGGGTTTATGCGTTGGACTTGGCGGCTTCGCGTGTAGCCAAAGATCGTACCCACAGTCTTGGTCATTAAGGAGTTGCCCGCGGTAGATACCTTCTGCTGCCCTCGAAGTTCCTTTCTGTCGCATCCTTTGTGCAGGAGCTGGAAGCTGATAATTTACAATGAGGTCAGAAACAGATGTCAATTCAATCGGGAGCCTTCACGCCTTAATCGATCAGCATGTGGCATGCCGGATTTTTTTGAGCAGGGCCCATTCGAGACTCTATGGGTCATTTAGGGTTGCAAGTCTTGTTCGAGCTCTAATGTTTTTTTTAATCATGGATACCGGCTTCTTACATAATATTGGTATAGGGTACCCAAACAGACATCTAAACATAGTCCCCTAGTTAGCTGGAGCAAGGTGGTACGTGCCCAAAGTGCGGCCCCGATTTTGAAGGCTCCTGCATTCCAACGTGCTCAAAAGACACCCCAAGGAAAGCACCATGCCTTTCTCTAAGTCCTAAAGCCGAGTACTTGGCAAACCTCCCCACACACTGGGTTCCTTAAATCCCTATATTCCCCCAGTTTCCATTTCATTTTCCATTTTCTTTTCCATTTGATTCTCCATTACAGGGGGATAATGGAGTAACTTAATTTAAGTTCCTTAACAGCAACCCAGCACAGGACGGCTGGGGATGGAATGACTCTGACAGCAACAGCGGGAGGTATCTTGCCGAGCACTGACTGGAAGCAAGGGCTCAGGATGTGGAGGGACGATGTTGAAAGTTCAGCATACATACCGTCCAGGGGCCTACATTAGATGGGACGAAGATGCATAGGCATAGGAAGGGATAGTATGTAGTAAGTAGTAAGAAGGGTGCGTGGTCCATTTGGCCAAGAAGGATTTCCATCACCGTAGGTAGGGTTCATGTGGGAGCTTCTCCACTTGATTTCATATAATCCGTACAAGGCCCCACATGGGGTCCCACAGTCCCCCGTTTTTGTAATCCCTGAGGTATTCCGACTACGATTCCGATGGCTCGTGAAGCGAGCGTCTTCGCTTGGAAATGTGCGGCGCAGGGTTGCTATTTACCGGGAGGTTATGAGGGTTTAGGGTTGGTCTATGGATTAGCTTCGTCTATATGTGGGTTCGTATGTAGGTCACCTGGAGTTACAGCAGGCAATGATTACAACTTGGGCTCTCAGTGCCCTGCTTTTATCTTTCTCATGCTGAGTTTGGGACAGGGGCAGGGGCTCCTGTCGTCCCTAGGCTTAGGAATGACCATGCAGTGGTCCCTATCGCAGGTTATGCTTGCTTTGGTCAAGGTTTGGAAATGCTACCTATTTGGGGCGAGTTGGATCCCGGGAAAGTCACAAGCAGCAAGCTTTGCACCAGTCGCCACGATCAGATCTTTCTGACGAAAACAATCAAACATAATCAAGCCAGAGTGCGGGCAATGTGCTGTGTAGACCTCAGTTTGAGGAACAGTGGTTTTGATTTCAGTCTGTGCCACTCCTGGGGAGCGGGTGCCTTCCCACACCTTGTACCAGTACCAGCAGATTAGACTCATGCCAAGTCCCTTCAGTAGCGAAAAGGCTGCTGTGAGCAACTGGACCACCAACAGACATCCTGAAATGCAAGCCAGTCGTTGCAAACTCTAGAGGAGAACCTAGCAATACCCAACATGCAAGCATCCCCACATACCCGAGCAGACGAGGGCAGTCCCCATCCGCTAGAAGTTCGTCCTTGAGTTGAGAGCTCAGAGGACATGGCGTGGCTTGTGCAGTCTGGGTGGCTACGCGCCGTGAGCCACGATGGGTGCTTTCCACATGAGCCCGGTGTGAGTCACTTCCCTGATCTTCATAGGAGCGAGCATCTGAACAGTAGCTGTCGGGTAAAAGGTATTCTGCGGTTGTTTTCAGTATGATGAGCCTGCGACTTAGCCCGTGACTCATACGTAGGTGACTGCCTGCATCACCCGCTTTTCTTGCGTCTGGCTAGTAGGGAACGACGGATTCACGTACTAACCGAATGATGGATTGGATTCCTCGTTCTAATATCCCCGAGCTTTGGCTCTTGAAAAGCCCGATGGTCTTTGCCGCCAGAACTCAGGCATCCATAAGTGGGCTAGAAGACTGAGAATGAGTTTCTCAACCAGAAGGTGGATTACAACAAGCTCATGCAAACATTCCTTCTTCTGCTTTAGGCAGAAAAGGGGTTTCTTAAAAGTATGAGCGCCTTTTAAGGTTCTTTTTTACAGCAGGGTCTGCATCTTATGGGGGGACGTAGCCTGGACGATTTCCCGGACGCGTTTAGGGAATAAGGGCATGTATGTTATCTACGGATTATATAGGGATTATATTCCCTGCTAAGAAGCACGGCCCAGTCTGGCGTAAACACACGCCAAACTAAACCGCCTATGCAAATTCCATTTATAGACTCGGTAGCAACGGAAACCCGTGCCAAAAACAAGGAAATATTCGCACGAGTGCCAACCTTCTCAGGCCGAGGCTCTTTTGTGCTCACTCAAACAGCCATTGCTTGTTGTGCTGAATGTCTGCATACTGGCTCAGATCACCGCCCAAAAAGCTGGCCCTAGCCCTCTGTTTGACGCAAGACTATCCAAGACAGTAGCAAGTCCGGGGCTATGCAAGAGGCGGAGGCAAGCTAAGCGAGTGACGTGAGCTTGCTCGGCGCCATCCAACCCAGTGCATGCACACATCGCAACTTGTTCTTACCATGCGCCATGTCAATGTGGCTCTCCCACTGGGGTTATCATCTTACCACAAGCGCTCTAGTCACTTTGGGAGAGAGAAGCGCTGCAGGTCTCCTGGCCACGGCTGCCTGCTTGACAGTTCCCTGCTTCGCAGACTGAAGTTTGCTCATCGTCCAGGATCTCGTAGGCGTCATTTCATCAAGGTTGTGCCCAGAGATTCCAAAAGCCCT
>CAJNIZ010011559.1:41694-61470 GCA_905231905.1 Symbiodinium pilosum | reverse complement strand
TTGGCAGTGATCTATAGGGTTCCTTTAAAGATTGGCGAGTGCATGCATCGGGCGCCCATTTTCACTCACGTACCTACATACATACATACATACATACATACATACATACATACATACCTACCTACATACCTACATACCTACATACCTACATACCTACATACCTACATACCTACATACCTACATACCTACATACCTACATACCTACATGCCTACATGCCTACATACATACATACCTACATACATACATACATACATACATACATACATACATGCATGCACATACGTCTGCATATTCCTATATATATAGAGAGAGAGAGAGAGAGACATTGTGATGTCGATATTTATACCTGCGCATTTATTCAAGGTTCTCGACTGAAGCCTGTAGGCTCTTGCACTTCTTGTTCTTTAGTGCTGCAACTGGAAGGACGGCTTCGTGACCATCCAGTTCCATGCCACGGAGGAGTATCTAAGCTGAATAGTCCATGATGGGAGTCCCTGAAAGGAATCCCTACAAGATATACTCAGGAGGGACCTGCTTCCTAAGCTCATAACCCTAAACCCTAATAATGTTATCTGTTACCCCCAAGGTCCCTAAGCTAGGTTGGTGCAGCTGAGGCCTGGTACAGATACCTGCCCAGAGGCTCCCACAACCCAGACCTCTTGAACTTACTGGTTCGTAGTAGTGTAGAAAAAGGAAGGGAAGAATCCCAATGTAATACGTTTCCTGATTCCTTACTGAGAACCAATAACTAAACCACTAACCACGAGATTGGAGTCTTCGGGTTTCTTAGCATGACGTGCTTCGATACTACCACTTTCAGAGACAGGAGTCGTAGAGTATGCAATCTATGCAAAACTGGCTGTGCAAGGCTTTCGCAGCGTCTTGCGGTTCGATGGTTTTACGTGTCATGCGCAGACTTGCAGACCCATGATATCGACACGCCAGCATCTGGACTCTGGCCTCTGCCAGCAGGCGCTGGTTACAGTTGCCACACCACTTTGTCAGATACAGCAGCCTTGCTTAGCCCTGAGGCTTAGACTCCGAGTGCTATGTCGGTCGCATATATATATACATATATATTTTAGGTTCTGACGTCCTGTATTTATAGTCCATAGCTGAGGCGCAGATTCTGCAAATGCGTTTATTTACATGATGTGCTACTTTTGTTCGCACTCCGGAGGCATGAGAGGCACCGACATGATGGCATGGGTTGCAACACGCTCACCCAACTACTACGGCACTTTTTGGCCACTCAAGTGCGACACTGTTTTTCAGGGGACCCCCAGCCCGGAAAAGGGAGTGCCAAACCAGGAGTGGCATATAAATGCATGAAGGGCCGGATCAAGAAGGGATTCAGATGATGGAGCCTTGCCGGCCTAAAGGCTCACAAGCCTTCCATGCAGCTGAAGTCTTTCACTTAAGCTTCGTGTTCCTAACTCAAGCATCAATCGCAAGCCATAGTTCACCAACCTTTGGAGCAACAGGGTGTTGTTCGTTGCCCTTCCGGACAAGAATTCCTTCGAGCAAGGCACCGAACACCTCACAACGGCGTTCCGGCGTGTTCTCTTCAAGGTCAAGTTCTCATAAGTGCAGTAAACCAAAGGTTCCATGAGTCCTCTAATTACAAGGCGTTATGAAGTGCCACTCGTCCAAGTATAAACCTCTAGACCCTTGACTTCAAACCGGAATTCTCTGATCTAAGCCCAGCGCGGATGAAACTTCAGCCCTCTGAAGTTGCCCCGAAGCCTGAGGACAGAGCTTAAGCAAGAAAAAACTTTTATCAACCTGTACCATTCGGTCCCAACCACCAACGATTTTCAGCTTACGCCTGCCGTTCTGAGTCCGTACAACGTGGTCGCCACACGCAGCGTCCCTGCCGGGCTCACGGCACCATATTTGTTTAGCCGATGTAAAGGGCCGACGTGGGTTCAAACAGTTCGGGTGATAGATCTGGGAGATCCAACTTGGGTTCTTGCAGTTTGGGCTGCAGATTCCTGTTGCCGAAGCGTCAAGGGGATGCGTGGTCGTGGTTTTCAGTTCGTGCAGATAGAGATATGAGGCATGGCCTTTCGGAGCCGTGCTTGCGTGATGAGCTCTTTCGGCGGGTGTGGTTCCATCAGGGGTTGCAACAGTAGCTCGGCAGCATCTCAGCCTGCCGAAGATGCCTCATGCGCGGCGAAACACAAATCTTGCAAACTATGTCGGTAATTATGTTCCGCATTTGAACATGTGGATCCTATAGCCCAGACTCCCTCAAACGGATATTTGTGATGTCCTGGGAGTGGCTGACTCGCTCTAGTTTCCGAGCATTCTTCCACGCGTTGCTGGTCCACTATGCAAGGAAATTAGCCAACCCATGCCAAATCACAATCCCTTCATTCCTCCCCTTCGGGCTCCCCCAACACCACAGGAGTGTATTGACAACCTGCCTCGGTTTAACAGGTGGTTTCGTCTTAATCAGAGCCTCCTGGCCCCTCAGCTCTGAACTGCTTCCTCTATCTTCCCTCTCAGCTTTATTTATTTATTTTACCTGATCATCACCAGGTGCGTGCAATCATGCAGAAGAACATGAACCCTTTCGAGGGCGACAACGTAGGGGCCTGATTCTTCGCCAGGTTCCATGCAGATGCTCAGCAGACAGCCCCCCTCCGGCACCAGCTCTTGTGCACTGTGCATGGACTTGGATCGCTTGAACTTTCAATCGAGCATGCAGATGGGAACGCAAGTTTGTAGGAGACTTCACTACAAGAGCATATGTAGATTTCCTTTGTAGTTCAGTCAGCAATGCATGCATGCAGATAGGTAGACAGGTAGAAATGCAGATAGGTAGATAATTAGGAAGATAGATATACAAGCATCACACATAATATCTTCTTGCTAATGCGAGTTTTCAATCCGCTGGGAAGGGTCGATGCGCTACGGCTAGCGTCAGCAGAACAAGCCATCAGTCAGCGCGTAGAATTTGTTCTCCCGGGACTTGTTTCAAAACGCGATGTTCCGACTAAAAGGGGTTGAACCAGAGAATCATTCTGGCAAACTGGATACTCAAGCACAAGACCATCTGACAAGACCATCTGACAGGCAGTGGACCTTATGTTCACAGAGTTGCTTATGTAGTTTGATTACCCACTTCCCTTCAGCACATGTTTTCTTAGGTGAACATCAACATCACCAGCTGGCGGTCAATCCTTGTGGTCAACGCCTGGGAACCGAGCGGTTTGGCTTCGGGCACCTGAAATTGTATTAGTACTTTGGTACGAAGTCCATAAGACCCTCCATAGTCCAGAATTAGAAGACTGGTACATTCTACGCCCAGAAGCCGCTCTGCGACCCATCGCTGAGATCATGTACCAGCAGCAGAATGGCGCGCAGCCGCAACGGGACTCGACCTCAGGCCACAGTCTTCCAAGTTAGACTGCGCACTCTTCCTGCCAGGGGCAGGGAATGGGGTCATCACTCACTTTTGTTTCTTTCTGATGGCAAAGGCCGCCAAAGCCTACCCATTCTGGGCGCAAGTGCGGCAGTGTGGACAGGCTCACACCAAAATAACTTCTTGATGCACTGGCAATTCGGGGGGGTGGCTGGTTTCGAGTTCCCAAAAATAACGAACATCGTATTCTGATTCATGGGGTGGCTCTGTTTTTTGACATACCCATGCATCTCTGATAGCCCAGCATTGATATACCCTGCAACCTCCTTCTAAACATGCTCTGGCAGATCAGTGTGTGCAAAAAATCGTGTTTTCTTCAATGTATATTTTCCATATTTAAATAGCGGGAACCCACTATAGACCCCATGTTGCTAGATCCTGACCATGGGGACTTCTAAAAAGGTACCCGTAATCTTCGGAAACACTCATATCTCGGAATGGTGGGAGCCTGCAGCTGAGCACCTGCCGAAAAGACAATAGCTCCGAGAAACCTTAAGCCCTGTTATAATCCCAGTCTCCATTTCAAGCACCATTTGTTCAATTCTATTGTGCTTTGGCATTCGGATTTCCACATTACCCTAAACCCCTAAACTGGCCTCAAATCCACAAATCCATGTCATGCCCACACGATTATGATTTGATGCCCATGGGCGCCCTAAGTCAGGCTCTACTGTTGATATGCAGAATCCCGGTCGGTTGGGGGTAGGCACAACGAGGGTTGTACAGAGCGGCATTGGAATGATGGTGAGCATTATGCGGCTGTAGAGGCCTTTGGGATTATCAAAATTGCGACTGTGGGTCTTTTGGTGGGTCAAACAGGAGTATTTGGGCGCAGTTATCTAAGTGCTATGGTCCAGTACATGGACAGCTTTGTGTATCTAGATTCTGGCGAATCTGGTGCCTTCAGGAGAGAGGCGGTGAGGGGCTACAAGATGACATTTGGCGAGGATGCGTGGCATGTCACACATCATCCCAAACCACAGACCCTAACATTTCAAGCCAGAGACATGGAACCGCAGGCTGTCATTCCCAATCCGTTCGAGCCTCAAACAGCAAATGCCTCGAACGGCACGGCACCTCAAACCGCTTGACGCCTGAATTGCTTTGACAAAGGCTGGCAGCAGCCGTTGAGACACGTCTAACAAGGCAATCCGCAACTTTGTCCATACTGTAACTCCAACATGTTGACAAAGCTGCATCAGCTACTGGCTTGACTTACCGTAGTCTAGATACGTAGTAAGCAACGGAACCCCCTCTTCATGCTAACTTAGTTTGGGCTCCTTAGCAGCAACCCCGCCTGAGGTTGCTGGTGGCCTCTGGGATCCCTGGACAGGGCGCTTGCTACGAAAGCCTCAGCCTCGGGTTCCGTTGGTTCTGTTCGGGGCCAGAAGGTGTGGGGGGGAGACTAACATGTAAGATGTGGACTTATCAAAGGATCCAAGTACAATAACTTGGGTTTAGGTCTCAATTGCTACAATCAGAATGGTCTTTTGCACCAAAAACTGTTGCGCATTTGGACTCCCAAGATGTGGCGTTGACACCGGGCACTTGGACTTAGGGCTTCAGATCGATTGCTCCGAAACTATTTCTGCATACGCCTAGCTCCCATCATCATCTTACAACACCTGTATATCCTAAGGGTACCCCATCTTGAGAAAGACTCGTACCCTGTAGCTGCAGGTTGGCATAGGCTGGCTAAAACATGCCGATAAGGTACCAGTGGGATACTCGCGGAGTTTTCACCTGATAAACTCTTCTTGAACTCAGGCTACAAAGCTGACGCTATGCCACAGGGGAAGGGAACCTCCGAAGAACAGTTCGGGGACTGCGTGAACGCAAACATGCTAAAAGGGTTCATTGTCCATTGCTGTCTAGGGCCTAGTCTAGGGATATCTCCAGGCAGGACACCTGACCGTGGGCGGCCTGTGGTAGGGAAGTGTTGGAGGATGTCAGACCACGCCGGTCGTCCAAGAGTGCGTGTATATTTCTTCGAATGACACCTTGGACCTCAGGTTCCCGCCCTGATTCCGTACCCATCTCTTAGTCTTGAAGCTTGAAACCATGCTGGTGTGCATGTAAGTAACAGCCTTCGGGGCTGCTACTGCGTGGGCGGCTTATCCTAGTTTGGATCGCGCTCAGCAAGGATTGTAGTATCACTTGGCGAAAAGTAACTGAGTTGATCCCAAATCTTGGGACGTCATCTGACGCACGAATTTCTTATGCACAAGAAGGGTGCATATCTGGAAGAACCCTGCAGCCAAACCCGGAACTCCTACAACCTTTATGAAGAACCAAGCTCTGCAGGTGCTTTAGCAATGCAACCATCTGTGATCCGGATCCAGGACAAGGTGGGGTTCCATGCTTAGGGTTTGGGATTCAGAGTTTAGGACTTTGCGCCTTAGGTATGGGATTTGAAGGGCTCCTGGCTAGGATGCGGGGTATAGGGGGCACAGTCGTGAATGAAGAGCGCAAGAGTCATCCGCCGACTATGAGGATCCAAGCCTCTCGACATTTTTGATGACCTGCTATGAACGACATATGTCTAACCAGAGACGGAAGGTCCGGACGGTTTGGGCAATGACAGTTGAGATAAGAATCCGATATCTAGGTAGCCAAATGCAATGTGGGGGCTGCGCGAGTCATTTAGCGAATGCCCAAATTGTTCAAAGTATGATCCTTCGGTCAAATTGCTATGATCTGCTCGTAATCACCGTGTATCCCTAGGTCCCTCAGATTACCTTCGAGAAACCGCGAATCAGTTGTTGCGTGACCTGAACCTTTGATCGTCAGGCACTGCCACGGGTAGCGTTCTGCAGGGGACAAAATAGATTTTTAGTGTCATTTACATCGGGCATCTGTACTCCTGTACCCAGATGCATCTGAAGAACAGGGCGCAACATGATGAGTTGCAAGAGCACTGACAACTTGGCCCCATCATCTGAGCTTGGGCTGTGAGCTCTGTTGCTGTAAGAAGAGCCTGAATCGAAATTTCCAACCAGTGAGAACCACCCTCCTGCAGGTGGTAAGATGAAACTCTGGGACTTCCAGGACCTCATTTAGGCTTGCATGTGCTTTCATGAAGGGCGGTTGCCGCCTGAAGACCGGCGAATTTCCTCTACCATGTGCAGCGCAATCCTGTGGAGTACGCGGGGTTAGATGGGCAGACATTGCAATCAGCTAGGGCTGCAGCCCACTTTGCAATCTACAGTGCTTCGAATTTTCTAAATCTACAGTAATACAATACAGCATGATAAGTTTCAAGGCTGGTGGGATCCGGCTTATTACAGCGAATCCTCGCGTTGTGGCTTTGCATTTTGGGGCAACTCTTTTTTGTTTGCTACTTTTGTGCTGCGAGTGTTGCGCATTTACGCTTGGGGATAATACGTTCAGAGCCCCCTTTGCCCATCTCCTCGAGACCGCAGATAATTCATGAGCAGCAATTTTGGGTGGGGCAGAGTTGCAATGCGAGCCAAGCCCGCAAAGCCAGGGCAGGCTGCACCAGCCTAGGCCGCAAGCTGCACACCACAACGCTGTAGTCTTTGGCCGGTACGGTTCTTAGCTCTTGGCTTACATCTTAGAGTGGTCAGTGTTTGCAGAGGTAGCAGTATAGCTTGAAACATCACGGCAGGTTTAACACAACCAGGCTCCGCCACGTCAGTCCCAGATGGTCCCAGTATGTTCCAGTGCCTTCACAGTTTCACACGGCGTTATCTGAGACACTACCGCGTTTCCCAAATAAGCAACTAGACGAAAGCACTGCCTTACACGTGGGAGCCGCAGGACCTCATCGACTCCGACGGAAGCTGGGTCAACAAGTTAAAATGGTAGGAGTGAAAACATTCGTGGGCATCTTGCTGCAGCCTCATGGGCGTTCAACATGCTTGAGTCAACAAATCCAACAATGGCTCTTCTCAACTCCCATGAGCCAACAATGACCCAGGAAAGCCCAAAGAAGGCTGCTACGTGGAGCCGCGTCCTCAGTTCCAACTACCGGTGCTTCAGGGGGCGTGGGGGAGTGAATATAGGGACCATTATAGCTGTATACACTCCCCCACTTGCCCTGAAGCGGGTTTGCGATTTGAAGACTCTAAGGTGTAGGACTTAGAATCAGAACCGACGGGTGTAAATTTTGTTTTGAACCCCATCGCTCAGAATTCTCATTAGGAGCAGACGTAGGCTTGCGACCTGACCTGCTGCTGGCAAGGTTCCGCGACTGCTTAGTTTAGGCATAGGGTCCTGACAGCAGGTACCGTTGCGCACGAGCCGAGCTAGGTGGATGTTTTCACGTGCTCCTACCGCAAAGCCATGAGGATCCTGAGTATGAATATAGTCCCCCTTAAGTTGATATTCTGGTTTTGGGTATATTAGAATATATTAGAATACAATCCCCATATACCCCATATTCTATCTACTTAAGGGGGACTATATACCCGAAAGGGCCCCGATGTATAGGCACATGTGCGTGTGTAGGCTGTGCATGGCTTGTGTCGCAAAGCTTGTCGCAAACCAAGGTGGTGTTCTTTCACAGCAGTCATGCTTCATCAGCTGCTGAAACCAAACCCCACAAATCCCAAGCCTCCACTTGTGAAGCCCGTCAAGCCTTCCCAACCCAAGGGTCCAGAACTCGATTCCCAGCATCCTGAACATTATTTGTGATCCGCACACCCAGTGACCCCAATACTTGGCCAGCGCACTTACACAAAGCCCCAAGCGCCGCATCATGACTATGCAGTCTTCTGTAACCCCTGAAGAATCCAGAGTGTAGACGCTCAGGGCGAGGGTAAACCTGTCGCCATGCAACGGGTCCCGCGCCAAGCTGTGTATTGAAACGATTGAGCTGTCGCATTCAGGCCTTGTAGATCTGACTCATACCTGGCTAGAGTATGAAAGTCTACTGGGTGTAATAGGTGCGATACCACGGACCACTGGAGGAGCGTAGCCGCGACGTGTAGTTCGGATTGGAGTCTCAGCAGGTGCCAGCAAGAAGCCAGAGTGGAAGACCTGTGCCGGTTGCCGTTGCCTTTCGAGAAAAAAACGAGCCCAAGCATCTGTTTTGACTGCTTCTGGGGGTTGGTCATAGGGACCCCTCTTCATATGGGATGTCCCCATCTGTTTATTTGCTTACATTCTTTTCTTGGCCTCCATGTTTCACATCAAATCTTCACCCAAGCCGAGAGGCTGTGCCGGCGCTGAATCTCGAAGTTCCAACAAGTACCTGGTGAGCAAAAGCCATTCATCCCCTCAAAATGTAACGGACCCGAGTCCCCGAAAGATCCCAATCTTCCGTTTGAACCTACCCAGGATCCGGGTATGTAATGATGAATATAGGTATGGAAGTTCCAGCTTTGAAGTGCAAACCCTAAGCCTTTTGTTGCCTTGCTCGTCAGCTTTCCCCGAATGTGCCAGAGGCTGTTGAGCCTGCAGATGACACACCTGGGTGCTGACCCTAGCTCGTAGCAAGGACCTTGCTCCCTTGAACCGCTGGGAGTGAAGGCTGCCCGCCCCCAAGAGCCGACGAAGACATGCTGTTCTTCGTTGCCTTTCCATATGCTTTTTCTTGTTCACGACGTCCACAAACCGTAGGATGGTCAAAGATTTGGAGCAAGAGGGTGCATTTAAGGACTTGCGATTCGTTGTGGCTCGTTGTTTGCTGACATGTTTCCATGCCTGCATTGCGTCGTTGGCTTGTTTACAGCATATGCAGTTGATCACGTCTGACCTCCTTTCAACAATTAGACCACAGGTACTACTATTGTTATTTCTATTGTTGTTCTTGTTACTCGTGCTACCAGTTTTATGACTGTCATTAGTACGGCTACTATTTCTGTTGTTATCATTAGCACTAGTAGTCGTTATATGTCGTTATTATTAAGATCACGTTGCTGGCTGTGGTTGATTTACTTTCTCAGCTGTAAACTTCAAACGGACTGCGCTACCTCCTCTCTCGACCTTACCAGCATTCCTCTGCATGATGCCTGGAAGGTAGGCACCCGGGGGTGTCTACGAAAGCTTTGTCACACCGTGAAGGTCCATCTGCATTTGCCCAACTTGGAGTTTGTATTGATGCCCCAAACCAAGAGGACCCTCTGTTCGGAGGACACTTTCAAAAGCAACGTCTTAGCACATACACTATGAAAGCTTCCTTGGTCCTATTCTCACGGACCCGTAGAAACCTCTTCGCGCTATACACCCCTTGAACCAAAACCACCAGAATTTGATCCAAGGCCCGAG
This sequence comes from Symbiodinium pilosum, assembly GCA_905231905.1. Taxonomy (NCBI): domain Eukaryota; class Dinophyceae; order Suessiales; family Symbiodiniaceae; genus Symbiodinium; species Symbiodinium pilosum. The sequence continues at coordinate 51,808 of CAJNIZ010011559.1, read as the reverse complement.
GCCAGTTCTTGAAGAGAGAGATGTTCAGAGCTGAGCTACGTGTTTCTTCTCCCCGCTCTCTCTCTCTCTCTCTCTCTCTCTCTCTCTCTCTCGGCTCCGTGTTTGGTGAGAAGCGCGTTTTATCTCTCGAAGCTGGGGTGCCTTCTTAGGGGCTGCACGAGGGTTTATGTTGGTGTCTGTGAGTTTGCGCGCGTTGATGCCTTCTTTGCAAGCTTGGATAGGATTTGAGTTATCGCCAACTTGTGACACATAGCCGCTTGCAGTACAAGTAGTATAGTTATTGCTAATGATACTGCGTTAAATGGAATTTCACTGTTTTTGTAGTGCGCCCACTGGCCTAGTTCGCGCTTGAAGGAGTTTTGATTGCGCGACTGACTCAATATCGAATATCGGGAGCATGGCTTGTATAGGGTTTTCCTGAAGTTGTTGAGGCACGATGGGGTCCTGCTCATATTTCTGATATTTTTGCGTGCTTGCTTAATCATATTGGAACGTCTTCTACCTGGGCTGTCTCGTAAACACCTCTCAGAGTCCTGGAAATACAGTGGATGGAGGAAATCTTGCAAAACTTCGCTGTAGGTGGTGCAGCATTTCGCCCATGCACGGTAGGGAAGTTCAGCACCACACAAGAACCTCCACCGGCTGAGGGCTGGCGTGCATGACTATTCTGCAAGAGAGGTCTACATTACTGTTCTGAGCAAAAGCTTCACATGCACCCCAACTTGACGTAATTCGTTCGCAGCGAGTCCTTATTTGTATTCTGTATTTCTTTTGGAGATTCCTCACGCAAAGGGTCCTTATGGCATTTCATATAGTCATATAGTTGGCGCGTGAGTTTCTGTGCGTTAGCAACTTGTCACAAGAAATCAAGGCAGTTGCTGAAACATGTGGTTCTTCCAGATTTTCATTGTGAGGTGGGAGAAGCATTTAACCACAAGCGCACAGTCTGGCCTTTTGAGTCGCAAATCTAGCCTGTGCCCAGAATCCTGGAGATCCGGCGTTCGGCAACGTCAGTGACGGCAAAGAATGCTCTATGGTAATGGCAGCTGTGCACCAGATCCTGCACTCCAAGTGGCGTTAATCCTGAAACTGCATAGCCATATACTTAAACGTGCACACCCGTGAGACCGATACATTCTAGGGCCAGCAGCAGCAGCACCACCACCAGCATTGCCACCGCCAGCAGCGCAGCAAAAGAAATGGCAACAACTCTTGCTATTACTATTACTGGTAGGTTCAGCTATTACTGCCGCTACCACTACCATCCCTACAAAGCTACAATGAAGACTTGAGGATCCCAGCGATCAGCCGAGCAAGGAGCTGCACCCTGAGGAGTTGTTGTCCACTTCTCTGGAGAAACCTTTGTTTTTTGTTTGCTGTATTTTCCGTCTTTCTGGTAGTACGCCACCGGCGCTTATAAAAGCATTCGGGATAGCTCAGACAACCAAACTAGTATTCAAAGGAGGAACGAGGCTTGGCATGGTTGCTCTTGAACGACCACGCCCATCGGCGAACACTGACTAGCCTGTCTAAGAACGAATTGGGACATATATATATAGGGCTACTAGGGCTGGTAGTGTGCACTACCACGCAATGAGTGTGAAGGCCTGGTTATGAAGAGGGCGGTAGGAAGATGCCTGTGCTTGGGAAAGCGTTATATGCCGTTGCATGCTTCTGTGGGAGGAGGATAGATGTAGGGTCCAGCTGTGATGACGCGGGAGCTTGGAAAGACTATGACGTGTCATTCTCGCATCGTTAAAGAGGCCTTCCATATATGGCTTTAAACCATGCTGCAATGATTAGAATGCGCGCATCCTTTCCTCCTGATCCCGCTGGCCCTCCACGCCTTCCATCCCTTCCTTGCGCTCGCATGCTAGTGTGAGGTCTGTGCAAGGTCCGGGAGCCAGCTGAAATTGCTTCAAAAAGGCCTTGCTCAGAGCAGGCTCCCAGAAGGCATGGGTCCCTATCTGGGAATCCGTAAAGGTGAGTGCTTCCCTTCATCTCAGGCCATTGTGATGTGAGGGTGACCGTTCTTGATGCTTTGCGTTGTTGAAATATTTCAAGGTTGGGGCTTCACGCTTGCATGATTACAGGCTTCTTGGGGATACGGCAGTCTTAACAGACCTCCTCAGAATCATGACAGCAACCGACCTGCAAGTTGGCAGACGCGGTTGGGGCCTCCGGCCCAAAACTCCTTTAATCAATTACACGACTGCCAATCCCCAACATCTAAGAGAACACCCTTGAAACCTGACAATCCTAAAGCTTGAGCACTAGTTTCCGAAGGCTCGCGGCCTAGCCTTGACACAGGATAGAATCAGCAACTTTGCCATCCACCTACCTACCAAATCCCCCTGACCCTCCAAGTAGTTTCTGTTTTCTTTTCCATTACCCCTATATAACCCCTATAAAACCATATTTAATATGGTAGTTTCCATTTTCTTTTCCATTATCCCTGAATTATCCCTACAAAGCCCCTATATGTCCCTTTAAGGGGACCTAGGGTTTCGATGTTCTTTTCCATTATGCTTATGTTATCCCTATAAAACCCATATTGAATATAGTAGTTTCCATTTTCCTTTATCCCTATATTATCCAACAAAACCCTAATATGACCCCCAATATATAAACCCTAATATAACCCCAATATCCCTAATATAAACCCTAATATAACCCTAATATAAACCCGAATATAAACCCCAATATAAACCCTAATATAACCCCATTATCCCTATAGTATCCCTATATATTTAGGCTCTTCCTCGGCGACACGATCATTGGCGACGGCGGCTTTGAGCCAGACCCCGAGCATGCGGCAGAGACCGCTCGAATGCTCAGTGTAAAGGCTCGGGAACTCAGCTAAGCTATAGTCTAAACCCCTTAAAGGGGTATTCCAAAGGGGATGATATAGTGGAGCAGGGGGTATACTCAGCTCTTAGAGGGGTGAGTATTATAGGGGCTATTAAGGGGGACACGAGGAGTTTGGGCTATAGCTCAGATGAATTCTGTGCTTGTCGTGCTGGTTTTATGACACCGTGTTTGTTGCTGTGGTGTGCCTGAGTTATGTGCGAGTTCGGCTGTTTGAATTCAGGCCTTCAAGAAGCTAAAGACTCGTGCATGTGTGCTCAAAGACCCAAGAGGAACGTCAGGAGCGTAAGCTCCACCAACACACCCCAGTGAGGCTCCGCGACTATGCTCTTTGAGCATATCGTTTCCACAAACAGGGGGCTGCAATATCGACCACCAACTTTCCCAAACGCTATAATTAATCCTCATAATAAGACCCCACAACAGGGAACCCTAGTCCCAGATAGGGGGCCTTCCTTGCTTGGAACCTGCATCTAAGGCGAAAAGTGCACCGCCACCATCAGGCAGGGAACAGTCCATGTTCAACGGGGATTTTTTTGGAAACTGGGAGTCCCTTTTGGGGGTCCCCATATTAAGGATTATAGGATTATAGCGTATTGTGGTCTATATCAATATTGGAATGCCCTACTTATGAAAACTACGAATTCTCAAGGCCGCATGAGATTTCAATCTTCCTGTGCGGCCCAGTACACATGGCATTTTTTTGCTAGACCTCGAAAAGGATACTAAAAGTACAGACCCTAATTTGGCACTTTGCACAACTACAGGGGCACTGAGAGAACCCCGGAAAGGTGCTGTTGTCTCCGAATTTGTGCATCGTTTGGCGTTTGGAGTCCAATTTCAAAAGGGGCTCGTAACAGTTAGTATGTCAGAACATCGTTGAGCCCACGCTTGTTGTCAAGTCTTCAAGTGCTCTCCTTTAGCACCATAGCTTTCCAAAATGCTGGAATCATGTCAGGTTGTCTAGGTACATGGTAAAAGGTCATGCACCTGTCTTGCCTGCGTAAGGAGAGGTTGTTCCCTACGATATGTAGGCTGCTGCTTTCAGAAGGGCATGCTTCTACGAGCTGGCCTCGTATTGTAGCACAAGCTATCCTGCCCAGGACGGCCGGGGGTTCTATGCAGCCGGAACATGTCAAACTTCAATTTAGAAGATTACTTGGAGGTTCATGGTAGTTGTGAATCGGGCTGTTTGTGCTGTACCTTGACGTCAACAGATACCTTGCTGTTCTCCAGTGTAAATTAAGAGCCACGCACCTCCACGCAGGCGCCCCAAGCCGTACCTGCACCTATTCAGAAGGCTTTCCCTGCTTTTTCCTTTCTAATCCCTGCAACTGAGGGTCCCTTTGAGGTTCGGCCACTCACATGCCCCGAAACTCTGAGCGGTGTGGAAGAGGCCGCAGCTCCTGCACCCAGCAGCGGCATCGGCGCAATCACATCTATCTCCGGCTGCTTGGCAGCACATCAGGTGAGGGATGACAGGGGCATACTATTTGTTATAAAGAGGATCTATGTGCGCCGTGTGTCTCCGAAATCTGGCTCCCGTGCCAGGTGATGTGAATAGCCCAGTTGCGGTTCTTGTATCATCCCCTTCCTAAGGACCCAACTATGTGTAGTACTTGTTGTTGGCCCATGTGATTGGCTCCGTATCGGTTTGGGAGCCAAAGCATATGTTACTTTGGACCTCGGACCCTTAGGGATTAGCATTGCAATAAGACAGGAACCTTTATAATGTCAGGTCCATGAGAAGGATTGCATGCAGAGCAGGTTTGTTGTGCGGTAGCAGCCAACTTGTAGCTGCATATAGCGTTCTGAGTAGTATAAGATTCTAGACTCTAGACAGTCGCGGCTACTGTGTGGCCATGTAAAAGGAAACAAATTCCTAGGCCACTAAGTCTGCCATGAAATCCCACTAATTAGCACAACAGAGCGGACGTTCAGCGTGCGCCGCTCTGAGGAGTGGTTCCTAAAATGACTGAGGGATGGGAAAGGAGCTGATGGCAACTAGCCACTTGAAACAGCCCAAACGGCCAGAAATAATCTCTAACTGCACTCCATCCAGAATGTCAGAAACCCATACTACATGCTTCGTGTGCCCTAAGCTCTCCTCTCGCCACTTCATGAGCACTAAGCCTTTGAGGCTTCGCGACTTTGGATAAGCTGGGCATTGGTGGAGCTGTTGCCTCGGTTTGAGTGCTATTGACTTCTTGACGAGATCTTGAGCTTTACAGGAGCTTACCCCATCAGTATTGACCCCTCATGACCTTCATGAGGGTAGGTCCCCCTCGTTCAGAGAGATGGTTTCTGAGGGATGCTCTCAAGTATGCACAGGGGACGCCCACAAACATATGAAACTTCATTTGAGCTTGGTCTGCACGTAAAATTGTTAAAGTGTTCCACAGCAGAACAGGCCCCCTGAGTAATTCAATGTTGTCCCTGTATGTCCTGTAATAGGCGAACAACAATATCCAAAAATGCGAAATCCCATTTTTGGGCATGAAGTAGTAGATTCAGTAGATGAAGGGACAGCGGAGAGTATGGAGAGTCCTATGTGGCAACTAAGGAGCCGCGTACAAAATGAAAGCCCTGATGGCCTTTGCACCTAGTGAACCAACCCTCCCAGATCGAGTTGGAAATGCGCTACAGCGACGCCGTTCCAAAGAGGCGCGCAGCTGTTTCCATAGAAGCCCGTTTTTTGACTAAAGGCCAGGAGGCTAGGACAATCACGTCACTCTTCCAAGCGTTTCATGCAACAGAGCTAGAGGGGCTATAGATATATTGGGATAATGGAAAAGAAAATGGAAACTACTACAATATTAATAGGCATACGTCCATCCTGCAAGGGATGGCGCATGAGCTGCAGGAATATGGGGTATATGATGGGGATCTTATTATAATATACCAAGAGTCATATGATAATCTACCTAAGGGGGACTGAAAGCCTAAACGCTGAAAAGTAGTTTGCATGTTCTTTTCCATTATCCCTATATAACACCAACGTAACCCTAATATTCTATCTACTTAAGGGGGACTAAACCCTGGGCCCTAAATAGTAGTTACCATTTTCTTTTCCCTTCTCCCTATATAACCCAATATAACCTTCATATAACCCTAACACAACCCGACTATAACCCTAACATAAACCCTAATGTAACCCCAATAGAACTCCAATATAGCCCTAGTATAAACCCGAATATAACCCAAAGATAACCCCAATATTACCCTAATATAAACCCTAACATAACCCTAATATAAACGCTAATATAAACCCTGATATAACCCCAATATATCCCTAATATAACCCTAACATATCCCCAGTATAACCCTAATATGCCCTTAGGGGCTAGAGTCGCATGTCTGTTGCAGAGCGTGCTCTTGCACACTGACAGCATCTGAGAAGCTAAGCCACCTTCTCGTCAGCATTCAGAGGACCCACAGACTTGTTGGGGGGGTAGCGGGAATACAGGAGTATATGACAGTGTATAGGGTTTTATAGGGTTATTGGGGTTATCTTGGGATAATGGAAAATAAGCTACTGCTTAGGGTTTAGGGTTTGTGGGTATAGTCATGCTCTTTTTAACGGGGTGAGGCCGTGCAGAACGTGACCAGTGTCAAATATTTAGCAGCTCTGCAACGCAAACAGAGGTTCGGGAAATGCACACGCCTCCCCCTCTTGCACCATATCTACTAACTTGTAGGGAGTAAAGGGATATCATCCCTGTATAATCTCTTCATGATTAACGAGCTTGTACCATGACAATTCCTCATAATTAGAGCCTTGTCGATATCATTCAAACCCCCGAGAGTCTTTGGTAGCTCTGTATGGGCCTAGACCACTTGGAGGTATAGGCCGTCTTGATGAACAGGACTCTGTAGCTGAAATCCCAGAGTTCTCGACATTGAAAGGCCTACTGTAAGGGCCTATCTAATTCGAACAATGTTTTGGGGTGGTCCATACCAGAACGATGAAAGAACGGTGTATGACACACAGCGGTGCAATATGTCTGGATGCTAGGTACCCTCACTTGGGGTCTGTAGCCTAGCCCCTTCTGATGCACAGCATCATGTACACATGATGCTGCCCTTGGGGTGATGTCTATACGATGCAATGACAATGAGAGCCCGAAACTGAGGGCTTAACATCTGAAGCACCTCCTCTCTCTCTCTCTGTGTCTGTCTCTGTCGATCTCCCTCTCTCTCTCTCTCTCTCTCTGGCCATCTCTTTGCTTTCTCTCTTCCTCAGAAACTCTTTGCCCCGAAGAACTTAAGAACTTCAACGCACGGTGCCATACAGGCCATGTCAAACCTGACAGCGATGATCCTGAGAGGTACGGCGAGGCACAGGGCCGACATTTCGGTCCCTATGCAGTTGGCTCAGAGAGTTACCTTCAAGCTCCATTTATAAGCTTTGGCCCTTATCATGCGTAGTAAATTCCGTTTTTAGTGAAAACCCACCGACCTGGCGGCAGAAATGTTGAAGGGTATAGTATAGTCTTCGAGGTTGGGGGGTTCAGAGCTTCTGGTTCTGAATCTGTGGCGGGTCCCTCAAGCACCAGCATTTGCGAGCTCTTGGCGTCCTGGAAGGCAGGCGGTGAAGCTTCTGACCTAGCTTTGGAAAGCTTCTCCTGACAAGGTATGTAAACTTGTTTGCCAGAACGCACGGTACGTGTATGAATATCTGTGAGTCAATATATCTCACCTCACAGGTCACAAGAATTGTTGGCTTGCTTGTGGCTAGCAGGGAGTTCAGGAATGGAAAAGCGAAATGGAACAGAATATGGAAATTACTGCAAAACTCGAGGTACACGGTGTGTGTGTGGGGGGTGTGTGGGATCCGCATCCGAGCGCGTTTAACCACAGCCGTTGTTGAGCTGTTCTGGAGTCTGGCGAGGAGTCTACTTAAGCCATGTAAACGGCTTGGCACCAAAAACCCAACCCTTGCAGCCACATCAAAAATCTCAGGCCCTGGGGCCCGACGAATGGGTCCAGGCAGTGTACCAGCAATCCCAGGCACGCATGCAGATGCGCAGATGCCTGGGCTAGTGGCTTAAGCTAGTATGTTTTTCCAAGAAAATCCTCAGGCTTGTCTTATTTCTTTTCTTACGGCAGAATTCGTCCCATTTGCCTCGCTGCTTCTCCTCGATTTCGTTCAGATAGTTGTTTGGATGACCTTGTTGAGGCCTATATGGTGTACAATTACAGCTTTTCGGGCATGTTGTATCTATGCTGGGAAGCGCGTCACTTCTCACGCTCTGCTTTGGGAATTGAGAGCAACTTGCCAGCTCTGTTCACAGACTCTGCCTTCTCCTTGTATGGCATGCCCAGCATCTGCAATGTGACGCATGTACAGTTACTTGTATTACGGCTTGGTGGTCCTGAGCTTCGCTATAATGGCTTGACATTGCAGCTGATGGGTTATGGCCTCGTAGAGGACGGCGGCCTCAAGATTCGAAAGCAACATCACGAGCGTGAAATCAAATTTAGGGGTGGTGTTGGCACTACTGGTTGGGGGATTCATTCTTGCTTCTGACTACGTGGGCATTTCTCGAAAGAAGACGTCCCCGCGTTGAAGGTCCCTAGTAAGGTTGCTGCTTCATTTTTCGGGTCTTTATAGGCTTATGTAGGGAGAGGGAAACCCGCCCGGGAGACATTGCGGCATTGGCCCTGCAGGAGAAGAATCCCAGACACTTCGGCAACTCCATGACTTTCTTCACCTCCGCAGGCACACAACCACTGTAGGTTCGAGCTTTGGGATGTGGAGGCCTAGGAGTGGTTAGCATAGCCAGCACTAAAGCTTTGGTCAGCAGCGGGGATAGGGGACTGGAACTAACATAGGGCTTTTTTGGGGGGAGTCCTCAGAACAAAGACTTACCAACATATTGGGCTTATATAGTGGGTATTCCTATTCATGGGAAACCCATATTGGCTGCAAAATGTTTCAGGAGGAGCCCCTTACGCCAGAGCCAAGTGCATGCTGTAGGAGTCCAAGAAGCCCAAAGTAGGCCCTAGAGGTATTCTTTGCAGACTTGAGGGCCCAAAGAGGGTACTATTTGATCCGAAGGCAGTTACAGATGATGGCATTGAACTCTTTGCGCTTTATGGGCTTCGAGCAGACCATATTTCCATTCCTTCTGAACCTTCAGGTTGATGAAGTCAACTGATTGCCACTCAACAGCTAAGAGGGCAGCCCGAGACCGAAACCTTTATACCCAGAGGTGGCCCAGAGCTCCTACAAGCCGTTGTAGTTTCTTCTGGAGAAAGATCTATACCTACTACATCTCAGAGCACTGGCTTTTTACATGCATAGGTACTTATAGGTCTTGAGTACCTCAACTCGAAACCCTGAATGATGTGAAATAGTATCCCGTGAATTTCCTTTCTACTCCACGCATCCTATGACACCGCATGAGGCCATGTCCACACTCTGCGCGGTGAAGGAGTGCCAGCCTCGGGGCATGATATATATATATATATATACGTACATATATACATATATATATATATAGGGGTTATATAGGGTAATGGAAATTACTACTGAAGGTTAATAGAATGGAAACTACTAATTAGGATTTAAGGCTTAGCGTTGCTTCTGAACGGAGTCGGAGGATCCATGCTCACGGGCCTGCGACGTGAAGAGAAGCAGTGACTTGTCGGGATTTCGTACTGTTCGACCAAGGGATTGCCGGCCCTAAACCCTAAAACCTAAACCCTAAACCCTAAACCTCAGCACAGCCCGATTCTCCAATGTAGGCCTTGTCTTGATAGAGGCCTGGTGTTTGATGTCGTTTTGCATGTAGCGAGACTCTGAACTGGCAAATGTCCATGACTTAGAGCAACAACTGAAAGCGCGTACTCATGGCTGCACGGAGCATTTGGTAGCTAACAAATTCACTCGGGTGCTGCTAAGCAACTTACCTTAAGTTACCATAAAACGGCTATATAGTAGACAATAGTTTTTCCTATAGTAACTTAAGTTTCTTATCATTAAACCCGTATATGCTTGTGGGATGGCCGCCTGTAAGTTCAGAGGACAACAAAAAGCCCTGAACATTATGGCTATCATGGAACCCTGGACACCTACGGCTTTTGGTTTAGCATTTAGGGTTTAGGGTTTAGGGTGGCCCACGGTAAAGCCTGAGGTTTGGACAGACCAAGGCCGACTCCCTGAACTTAAGGAACTTAAGTTAAGTTACAATGATCAGGAATCATGGGTTCAACTAGTAGCCCCCCTCTATACTACCCCCCC
>CAJNIZ010011559.1:0-31575 GCA_905231905.1 Symbiodinium pilosum | reverse complement strand
GTTTAAGGATTTAAGGGTTTGGGGTGTAAGGGTTTAAGGATTTGAGGTTTAAGGGTTTAAGGGTTTACGGTTTAACAGCTTAAGGGTGTAGGGTTTAACCGTTTAAGGGTTTAGGGTTAAAGGGTTTAGGGTTAAAGGGTTTAGGGTTAAAGGGTTTAGGGTGTAAGGGTCTAGGGTTCAAGGGTTTAGGGTTTAAGGTTTTAGGGTATAAGGGTTTAGGGTTTAAGGATTTAACGGTTTAGGGTGTAAGGGTTTAAGGATTTGAGGGTTTAAGGGTTTAAGGGTTTAGGGTTTCACAGTTTAAGGGTGTAGGGTTTAACCGTTTAAGGGTTTAGGGTTAAAGGTTTTAGGGTTAAAGGGGTTTAGGGTTAAAGGGTTTAGGGTTAAAGGGTTTAGGGTTCACGGGTTTAGCGTTTAAGGTTTTAGGGTATAAGGGTTTAGGGTTTAAGGATTTAACGGTTTAGGGTTTAAGGGTTTAGGGTTTTAACAGTTTAAGGGTTTAGGGTTTAAGGGTTTAGGTTTTAAGGGTCTAGGGCTTGAGGGTTTAGGGTGAAAGGGTTTAGGGTTTAAGGGTTTAGGGTTGAAGGATTTAAGGGCTTAGGGTTTAAGGGTTCAAGGGTTTAGGATTTAACAGTTTAAGGGTTTAGGGTTTAACAGTTTAAGGTGTAACCTACCCCCCCAAGGTATTGACTGGGGTCTTGCCATTTTAATCTCATGCTCACGCCATCTCTACTAGCATCAGAGAGCTAGTCCCCTAGTATGATCCTTCAACTCGCACTTTCTGCAACGACTAAACTTAAGTGTCCCTGGCTCAGAAACGGCGACTCTCTCGTCATACCTGCTCCTGTTCGCTGATCCGCTTCGTATGATCCGTGGAGCTGATCCGGCTTGCTGATCCGATTCGTGTGATCCCACTCGACCCTGTCCTGATCCGATACGTCGGGCCCCCCTGATCCAGCTCCCACCACGTACTGATCTGTTACATTTGAGCTGATTCGTGGGTCTACCTTATGGAGCTTGAGCGCTGTCATTCTGATCAATTTCGGCTTGGAGAGGTCTATTAGGGGAGCCAGATAGTGAGCTACAAGCTCTAAACCCCTGACCCTGAAACATAACCTTCTAAGCCCCAAGGTCTAAACCTCAAACCCTAAACCTCGAACCGGTGCGAAGGTGAAGATTCTGCGCTTTCTGGGTTCCAGCAAACATGCCTCATTGTGGCCTCCTTCCTCATGCAGGCCTTCGGAGATTATATATCGGGGTAATGGGGATATAGGTTTAGGGTTTAGGGTTGAAGGTTTAGGATATAGTGGGAAGATTGGAAAGAAAATGGAAACTACTGTGTTACTGTTTAGGGTTTAGCGCTTGGGGGTTCCCAAAATTAGAGGTACCATTTTGGGGTTCCCAGTAGTAAGGATCACAGTATTTTGGGCTCCACATTTGGGTCCCCCTGTGTTGGGACATTATCATGCACACACATATGTGTATATGTATGTGCCACATGACCCTAAACGGCAAAGGTCCGTCTCATATACACACATGTATATATGTATATATATACATGTGTGCCGGTTGAAAAGGGATATAGGGCTTGGGGTGTAATGCATTGGGATCTGTATTGGGTTCCGCCCCATTCATGGAAACTCCTATTTGGTGATGCAGATGTTCAAGGGCGCGGCAATTTAGGGCTGTGGGTCTAGGGGTTTAGGGAACAAAGAAGTAGCCCTAAGCCCTAAATCCGGTCTAGGTTTTGCAGACAATAGGGTGCAAGTCTGAAGGTGTAGGCGTTTAAGGCGTAGTCTCTTGAATTTTAGGATTTGGGCCTTCCCATCGCCTGCCTAAAAAAAAGGGGTTGGGTTTAGGCGTACCTGCATCTCTTGCGCATATCACTTCCCTAAACAATGAATATGCTTGACCTTCCAATGTTTGGATCCTGTTGCTTAGCCCTACCACAAAACGAAAAAAACCCCGAGAACTTACCACAAAAGAGGCTACATAGTTAAATAAGTATTGAAACACAGTGTCCCAGGGTTCAAGCCGAGTAGAGGCCAAGTAGTCTGCTAACAAAACAGTTCCGCAGTTCGCTACTTCCAAGAAGGTTGACCCACTGCTTCGCCGCAACTAGATTCTGACTGCTTGGGTGCAGGACTCTATGAGTAGGAGAAGGATTCAAGAGAAGCTGGTCGAAATGAGTCGAAAACTAAGACAGAGATATCATGTTCAACAGACGGTTCGACATGAACTATGCCTGTATGCAGAAAATCACAGTGAATGGACGGGCATCATGTCAGAATGACCTGTGTCGAAAAGGAGTGCAGGTTGTTCGGCCTGAGGTGGTAGTCCAAGATAGTGTTTACGGATGAGTGTTAATGTAGTCACATAATACAGTAGTACAGCAGAGTAATATCATAGGGATTTGGATATCCAAAGATTTCCTCCTATATGCCGCCTGGCTCCACAAAAGCTCCAAGAAAGGGGTTCACATGGGAATTTCTAAAGCATTCTAAGGAATCCTGAAGAGGGACACCCGTACGTAGCCCTTTGTCATGCTTATGCGTCTCCATGATCCCAATGTCCCCTCATCCTTTTTGGGAGGCACGAGAGAGGCTTAGAGAACACACCATCGCCTCCTCATACCACATTGGTCTGATGGAAACATATGCTGGGGGACAAGATTCGTGATACACTGGGACTACGTGGCTAGGCGAAGGAAAACAAGAGAACAGCCTGCATCAAGCATTTGTACCTCTGGCTTTGGGAAGGTCGTAGTTCTGGGCATGTTCTACTCCTATGGCACACTCTTCGCAGCGCTGAAGGCAGACACAGGCCGCTGGGCGCTCGCTTGAAGACAAAGGGTTGTAGATTTTTGGTGTATGGTGTGGACCCCTGAAGGAAGAACCATCCCTTGTTTGGCAAGCTTCTTATGTGGATGATGCCTTTATTCTGGGCATGTATAGAGGAACCTCAGTTTGGCGTATGTCCTGACAGGCAGGCAAAACTCCCTTTTCAGCTCGCGGCGCGCGGTTCTTTGCCAGAGTCACCATCACATATTCTGCTAAGAGGGAAAGTTTTCATATGAGCCATAGCCAAATTGCCAAGTATCCAAATCACCCTTATAATGCTCCCCTATATAACCAACCCTCTTTAAGGAGTTTGCAGTACAGCTCATATCAGAGTGCCTCTCTTTCCTTATCTGTTCTGGGGGCCCATACCGCTGCACTTGGATCCCAGGACATCCTTAAGTCCAGATGCCTCCTGAGTCCATGAGATTATAGTCCCCCTTAAGTAGATAGAATATGGCTTTGGGCATATCATATTAAGATCCCTATATATCCCATATTCTATCTACTTAAGGGGGACTATATCCCCACATATTGAGAAGCTAGGTTTAGGTTCATCCTGTCATGATACTTACTTGCAATCTACTTGTAGTAAGCCCCCCCTATCATTCTGGAAAACTGTAGGTACTGGCGGCTACAGGTACACCCCAAATCCCACTCACCTTAGTAGTTTCATGGAGTTACCATATACTTTTCCTTGTCCATGACACATTGTATACCCTAAACCCTAAACCCGAAATCTCGCGAATCCTAAGCTCGCAGGTGATGCGGCTAGCACCCTGGCACTCGTTGGGTCCATGCGCGACTTCATATTTGGCCTAAGCAACGCCCCAGCCGGGTTCCGCTGCTGAAAGGTGTAGGTGGCTTTGGGGTTCCCGTTGCAGTTGCAGGTTTTGGGGTGTAGGGCTTTGCTGCAGCCAGATTCCCTCCTCCCCAACACTAAACACCCACCCCGGACATGTCAAACATTTCCTATCGTAGCCCAAACTGGTGGGCCCAGTGCCTGAGGGAGATTTTAGATCATATGAGCTTTAGTCTAAACTCCTAGTATCCCCCTTAGTACCCCCATAGTAATCCTTTAATTATAGAACCCTCTTTTAGGAGTTTAGACTATAGATCATATAATAGCTGCTGTCCAGGTTCCTCGTGCGTCGTGTGGGCTTCGTGCGGATGCCGGCCATCGGGGCATCTTGGGTTTGCAATGGCGAACCGTTACCTCCTTGGGAGTAAGAAAACTATAGTTCCCCGTAAGTAGAATATGGGGTATTTGGGGATCTTATTATAGATATACGTATAAATATGCCAGAGCCATATTGTAACTACTTAAGGGGGAATATAGCTAGGCAAGAATGAGGGTTGTGACCAGTTAACATCCTGTAGTCTTCTACATTAATAGATAATAGTATTTCGTTCTGTACCCGTCTACCGTTCATGCTAAACGAGTTTTGTTTCCGAATCTTTGAGCAATATCCCTTAACCCTATATATATATATACGTATATATATAATATATACATATTTATATATGATATATATCTCTATTTATCTATCCCTTTATCTGTAAGCATAGTATGCAAACGAACCTTAAGACCTTAAGGGCGCACACCCGAGTTTGTCTTCTGAGTTCATCGTGTATCGCTGGCCTTCGGGCCAGTGCCTCCACAGAAGTCATTGCTAGGATCTTCTGACCACTGCACGACAAAGTAATAATCAAGTGTGTTTTTGAAGCCGTTCGTAGGTACATATGTAGGTTTCCCAAATTAGGATGCTCGGACTACTTTCCTGGAAGCAGTAGATTCGAACTGCAATCGGGAGAGCACAGCAACAGTCAGGCTGTCGTACTATTGGTGGGCATGCTGGCGGACAGCTTGGCTCCATCAAGCCATTTCCTCTTCTTGTCTTGCAGCTTGGTGGGTGGCGTGTCCATGTCCGCCATCTTCACGCCAGCTTCCACGGCTCCTTTCCAGGTATTCTTCAACCATCTTTACTGGCGGCTTCTGTTTATCCAGCTATGTTTTCATCAAGATTTCAGAGAGAGAGCGAGAGAGAGAGAGAGAGAGAGAGAGAGAGAGGGGGAGGGAGGGAGGGAGGGAGGGAGGGAGGGAGAGAGATGTGCGCATACATACACATATATTTATATATGTGTGCATATATTTGCTTGCAGCAAGCTAGCACAAAACACAGGATCTCAGAGTTTAGAACCTAGCATGAGACTCATAGACCACTCAGATCCCAAGCTCCGGAGAGACAAAGGCCTCAAACTTTTGGAGCCCAAACTCCTCAAATTGGGGTGCTCTCTACTATACGCAGAATAGGGTTTGAAAGGCAGCTTTCTCTAAACAGCTTTCAGACCAGCAGTTGGCGCATGCTTGTGCGTTGGAACCCCTCGTCCCACCTCCGCATACACATTCAACCACAAATATTACATATGGGGTTCGTTCTGCCAGTGCACTGGTCGCATTTGATAGCTTGTATCTTGCCCTACCTACACTCTTCCCTGGGAATCTGAATCGTCCCAAGTAGGTACTCTTTATGGAGCTCATGGCTTCTATGTAAGTAATGATAGACTTATAGATCACCAGGGCTAGACTGGCTAGACCCTGCCCTAAACTCTATTCTAAACACCCAAGATCCAGGTTCTCTATGGCCGTGCTGGCCGAAGATTTCTACCCGTGGCCGTCGGCTTGGCGTCTTCGGGTGCAGGGCTGGGGACCATCTTGGTCAACCTTGGGCTCCTTCCCAGAAGTTGAAGGAATCCCCCCTAAACCCTGAGAGATCCTAGATCCTATAAATCCGGCAAACGCTGAACTCTAAACCCACCAAACCCGGAATCCTTGAGAGCTTTAGGCCTTAAAGGACTTCGCGTTGGGTCCCATCCCTCTGAACCCCCTAAGGTCTGGCAAGGTTTTCCTGAGGGTCCCGAAAGTCTGCTAGTAAGGCTCCGTGGTATGGAGTCCTGTTACGGCCGCCTCCCTCTAAATCACGTCATGTAATGAGTCCAAAGTGGCCATCATAGGCGTATGCTTTACTTTGACGCACAGCCGAGTTCTGCCCAGCCGAAACTTTGGGGTTGGGGCTGGGCAAGAGGGCACCAAAGGCAAACAGGACAGCCTCAAGCTTCGTTGGCACCCTTGATGTCGCCTTGTACTGTTCAGGTGCGCTGGGTGGGGGAATGTTATGTTCAGGCCGGTTTTCCTAGGTCGCTGCTTTCAGATTAACGCGGTCAGTGCTTTCCACAGTGCATTTCAAACCTTTTCCGTGCTGCTGGCCAGGAGAGTGGCCTAACCATCATTCAGCGTATTAGGGTTCAGCAGTCCGAGAAAGCAGGCCATTCAAAGATTCGTTTCGAGAATTCGCTCGTGGTCTTCTACAACATGAGTCACCACAATCAAACACTTGAACCTTCAGTACACCCCCGGCCATGGGCTCCCGTTGGGGGAAGGCCGACACCCCATGCCTGGAACACGGCCTTGCCCGAGGCTGGACACGCTGCTGGACACCTACAGCTGGAGGGAAGCTTGGCGGATCTGCTGCGCGGCCTTCTGTCCAATGCTTTTAGGCGCCACCCTTGCACTTCGGTGGGGTCTCCGTCATCAACAGCACGAGGACAACCACTCAAACGCAGAATATCAAGAGCTGAAGAGTGGCAGCCCTGTCCGGGACTTCTTCCAGCCATTCAGGGACTGGCAATTCGTTCTGCTGAATATCGCCTTGCTCTTCTACAGCGTTGGCTTCATGGTTCCATACACGCACCTGGTTTATTATGCGGAAGCAGAGCGAGGCCTTCAAATTGCAGGAGATCTCACATCTCTTCTCGGCGGAGCTGGCACTCTTGCGCGTCTTTGCTTCGGCTTGTTCTCAGCATTTGTACCGCCGTCCCGGCTGCTGCTGGCCATGTTGGCTGTGCAGGGGGCATCTCTGATTTGGCTGCCCTTTTGCACAGGCGCTACAGAACTGAAAGCCTTTGCAGCCATCTACGGCTTCTCTTCTGGGGGCCGAGTTGTTTTGTTGTCACTGGTGCTAAATGAGCTTTTTGACCCCGAGAGGGTGGCCCACCTGTATGGCCTCGCTGGGGTGCCGATCGCTGTTGGCACTCTTCTTGGGCCTTCTCTGGCGGGACTTGTTGACTAATTGGGGTTTCTTTTTTTTTTTTTTATAAAGGTGTCCTTACAGAAAAGCTGATACACGGCTCACATTGTTTGACATGTTTCTCAAGCTCAAGGTGGGCATCGTGTACGACCTGAGTGGTAGCTACCAGAACGCCTTCTTCACAGCAGGGGCAATCGTTCTGATGGCGGTGCCAGTTTCCGGTACGCCAAGAGGTTTTTCTTTAACGTTTTCAGCTCCGAAAGAGCCATACGTGATTTTTTTGTTTTGAGCCATGCCACTTACGGGGTCCAACCAAGTAAAGCGGAACCTAACCCCACACCAGCCAGCCTCAACTTCAAAGTGTCCATGCACCCCTCCACATGCTCTCGTCCTCCCAGCTCGCCACCTCGGCACCCTTCTTTCCCGTCTGAGGATTTTCCAAAACTTGGCGTCCCTTTTTTGGGACGCGCAACAGAAGGATTATAGATTGGGGTTCATGCCGGAGCCACATGCTTATCACAATCCTAGGTCTTTGGCTTCGTGATCTTGAAGAAGAGTAAGCCGTCTTTGTCTCCCAAGCCCCAGGAGCCCTGGGCTGGTCCAGTGGCATTAGCCTCAGGGCTTATGGGTTCTTTTGGAAACAGCGGCCAGGTTTTTGATGAATTCTTTTAGGCACCCCAAGGTCTGTCTGCTGGTATTTGGGACCGTGGTCTTTGCGTAGGGCTTTGTTTTACGGGCTTTCTGCCTTGCTTCAAACAGGGTTTACAGCTAATACAGCCTTTTTGATGGGGTCGTAGGGTCTGGCATTGGGGGTTCGCATCAGGGTGAGGTGTTGGCGCTAGCTTGATCCAGCTTCGGGCAGGCTGTGGTTCAGGGTGCTTGTGGCTAGCGCAAGGCACGTGTTGAAGTCGTTTGCTAAAGTGTGCTTTCCTAATTATATTGCTTTTGCAAAGTCAGCTGCTTTGCCTGTGAAAAATCAGGGGGCTGTAATTTTGGGACATAACAAAGCAGCCCTTGGCTAAGGTTAAAAACCTGAGCTCACACCCTAAGATCCCAATCCAGGACCTTCAACTCTAAAACCTTCAAGCTTAATAGGTAGTTGAGGTATAGATCTCTACAGTGGCCGACGTTTATATAAGCTTCAATAGTACAGTAGTTTCCTTCCTGCACTCCCTACGAACAACCAGCTCGAAATCATTGCGTCTGCCTAAAATAGCCCAGTGTTCATTTTCATGTTCCAGTGGATTCTTCATTCCCTACTATCGACCATTCATCTTCAACCTACCTTATCCTTAAACCCGGTCCACTCCCTATGTAGACGTATTTGCATATATATATATACACATGCATATATAATATATAGAGTAGTTTCCATCTTGGTTTCCCACTGTATAAACCAGCAAGTAGAACCTTAAACTATCCGAAACCATAAAATACTCTTACATAACTCCATAGACCCCTATGTAATCCCCAGCTATCCCCTTCAAGCGACCCTCATTGGGGGCCGGTTGCACGCACACCCTAAACTACCCTGATAAGCCCCTAAACTCCTAAACCCTCAGATCCTAAAAACTAAGCCCCTATACCCGAAACTGTAAACCTGAACCGCCTACATCCTAAACCCCTACACCCTAAACCCTGACCCCTTAAATCCTAAATCCTAATTGGTAGCATCCCAGAAATTAGGGGACCCCAATAAAGATCCCAATATATTATGACCCTTATTATGGGAACCCCTAAAAAAGGTACCCCAAATTTTGGGAAACCCCCTGACCCTAATCCTTGTAAACGCTATATATCCCCGTATAACCCCAATATAAACCCTATGAATCCCCTTTGAACGGTATCCCTCATATTGGGGAAACCCCCATACCTGAAACTTCCTAATTGAATTCACAGGTAAACCCTAATCCCTAAACCCTAACTAACCCTTAAATCCTAATCCTTAAACCCTATATAAATCCTAGAAAGTCAGGAGGAGCTCGGGAGCCCGAGCTCAGATTGCGAGCGTGGCCGTCCACAGCGTGCAGCCTCAGACTACCTGTAGTGGCTTACTATATAGTCCCTCTTAAGTAGATAGAGGGGTATATGGGGATATTATAATATGCCCAAAGCCATATTCTATCTGCTTGAGGGGGACTATAGTGGTTTCGTGGGGATTATAGAACGTACAGAGGCTTTATTTATTGGGGTGATATAGGGATCTATAACCGTTATATAGCATTATAGGGGATGGAGTATGTAGCGTCATCTCGGGTTTACTCTCGGGTTTACATACATCATTGATCATGGAGGTTTTGGGGGCTTAGCAGTTTAGTCACAGGTGAGCACCTCAGGAGGGGTTCATATCGGGATATCTAGAGATTTAGAGGGCTGGGGGGCTAGGATCTACCGGTAACCCCAATTACCTACAGCTTAGGTGGTATTTACTGTACCTCCTAATGGGTATGTAGAATCCATAAAGCTGTAGGTAAGTGGGTTTAGAATTATACAAAGAGAGTTTGCTGGGTTTATTGTTGAGTCAGGTAGATTGCGTCCTGCCTTCATATGGAAGTGCGACTGTTGCGGGCCCAGGTCGTCAGATTCTTCACCCGCGACACCTTCCAAGTGCAGCCTTTAATTCATCGTTGCATATTGTCTTAGATTCGTGGTCTCTTTAAGCAGGGTCTCTGTTCTATAAGCAAATAGATGGGTTCTTTGTACATTAGGTCATGCACTGAACGGATAAAGAGACCAACCAGATTAGTTTAGGCTGTACATGCTAATTCATTTGGTTGTGGCTTGCGAGGTGAGACATTCCCAGAGGATCCCGAGCCCCTTGAACTCGGCAACTCAAACCTGTGTGTGTGAGGTCCATCTTCTCAAAAGGAAGCCACTGTCAACATGTGGGACATCAAGGAAATACTAAGGGCTGATATGGGGCCTTATGGTGATGTCATAAGACATGCCCTGTAGTCAGAACGATTGACTGCAGCACACAAGGTTGGAGAGAAGCCCTGATGAAATGACAAGGTCCGGGATGCTTTGGGCTCCCTCCCTCTCCTTCTCTCAACTGAGAAGATGGGATTTTCTGTGAGCTTGCCTACAGCACCGCTAGCGCAGGGCACTCTTTTTGCAGTGCGGGAGTCTCGAACCAAAGTGCTTGAATAACGACCCATAGATATGTCCAGGTATTAGGCACTTCTCCTGAGAGGTTCGCAAACTCCCATGTTAGTTTTGGAGTTAGGTCTGGTTATGGAACCAGTTTTCTTTTGCAGTTGTCCATGCTTGCTACACTGCAGGCAAAATTTGCGTGAGGAGCGTTTCTTGTCTCGTGGTGTCAGGTCTCTGTGAATTGTAACGCGCCAGCGACCAGTGTAGTTTTGACAAACGACACGACCCCCTACTGACCATGATGCTTGTTCATTCTGTTAAGGCTTCCAATTTGGGGGCTAGACGTGAATTGACTGGTTTTTAGTATCGGCAAGGGCCGCCCTTTCTAAATCCCAGGACACGATCTCCGGCCAGAAGTTCGAGGTTTCAGAGGCGGCAAAGCTCTATCAGGAGCCGGAAGCCATCTCTGCTGCCCGGTCCAGGATGCTCCCAGGATGGTAGGCAATTGTAGGCCGTAGGCAAGCGCTGGTTTGGTGGGCGTCCAAGGTTGTGGTTGAGAGTTGTATACATGTTGTTGTCGCAAGCACTTGGTAAGATTCCGGCTACCTAATCACTTGGCAATGTTCTGAGTCCGTGGCTTTCGCTTTTCTGCTTGCATAGGCTATTGCCAGGAGTTTCCATCCCATACTTGGAACGACATACCAGGCAAAGCAGCGTGGATGAGGCTTGCACCCTGAAAACTATGATGCAGGTTGGCCTGCTGCGTGAAAACTTATAGCTGGCACGGCTTCGGAAAGAGCATACATGGCCCTGTCTCGCAAGTTGATGAAGCCCCCAACCCCTAGTCTTAGATATGCTCAAGATGGGATAGTATACCACAATGGGAAGATGTATGGTTAGAGAGTAGATATCAGGAGGATTGGATCATTCAAGAGCTTGCAAAATCGCACGCTCAAGGGCTTCACGATTGAAAAGGTTGTCAAGGCGTCTGCGCCTGCGCATGCAGGATTCCATGTACCAACATCCTTACTTTCAGCGCTACCCAACCACCCAAACATGGCAGATGAGTTTCCTAGCGAGGAGAAGAGCTGCTAGTAGGAAGTGCAATGACATATCATTTGCTCCAGCACCCGTGACCAGCGTAAGAAGCAAAGAGAGCACTAGGCTTGAAGTAGTGCAGACAGGACTTTTGGCTGCCGCTTCCACGAGAGCCATTACCGCAGATGACGGATGGGCCGATCAAAGTCATCGTGGCTTTACTGGGGATTAGCGGGATTCGCTGAGATTGGGTTACATGTCGTGAAATTGAAGAGACTACATCACACAAAAATCCTCGGCGTTACAGGCAAAGGAAAATCTTCATCTTCGCATGAAAATCTTGGTGTGCGCAGCTCCGGGGCTACCCGTTAAGCTTTGAAGCCTTTCCCAGGTCTGTTTCAACGTCAAACTCTAACATGCCGGCAGTTTTAGGGGAGAAGTGTTGGGTACAGGGCAATTATACAGGTTAGCAGTCGCCACAATCCCTTAACCATGAACTTTTAATCTTTTCTCAGACTCCACAAGTTGAACTCCGCTAGCATCAGGCAATAGCAAGAACTTTTCATGATCTGTATAAACATAGAATTACATCCCTACATAACCACTACATCGCCTTTGATCTGCAGTATCCGCCAGAGCAATCCCGAAGCCGGGAGTGAGGTTGTGGAAGATCCGCTGGGTGAGCACGGGCCCCGTCCAGACGACGCGAAGGCCTGAACCTGGGAAGTTTTTGTTGGGGCTGACCTTTTGAGGACTGTTGTACCTTCACGTCATGGGTTATATTTTTGTAGGTTCTTATATACTGTAAATATACAAATAGATATAGATATTATGCATTGATGTCCATTTCGGGTGACACCTTTGGTAGGTTTTAAGGGCTTAGGAAGCATGGGTTTGGAACCCTAGGCGCGAATCTCAAAGGACTTGTCGTTCTGGATTGTCTTGTCTTCTTCTTAGGCCATGCGAGTGTTGACATCCCAAAGCTTAGGGTCTTGGATGCGAACCAGATGCCACTGATTCCCTAAACCCTAAATTAGGGCTTGATGGGGATCCTGGTTTCATTGACCTGGGGGAATGCTTTATGCGGCAATTTGCAGGTTGGCACAAACTTCCCCGCAAAGTCGTATATGTGAACAAGCTCGAGGTTCAGACTTCCCCTTACTGTGCACAGCCGCCAGGCAAAGTTTGATCTTTCCTCTGAATGTCTTGTGGCGGGAGAGGTAATGGCCATCATAGGAAGGAACATGGGGATTCTGTTGGGATAATGGAAAATAAAATGAAAACTACTATTTAAGGTTATATAAGTGGCTATATAGGAAAAATGTATATATGTATATATGTAGGCATGAAACCTAAACCCTAAACCCTGAACCGTAAGGGGCTACATAGGGATATATAATGAGTTGAAACCTAAGACTTCAAGCCTGGAAGCACCCGGAACAGCACCCGTGCCAGCCAGTAGCCCAGCCGTCCCTACAGCGCGAAATCTTTGGGTCGCCCCTGTCTCAGAGTTCGCGTATAATATGTGGCATCTTGAGAACTTTAGGATGCTCTCGCAGAAGCCCCTGCTTTTCCGGCCTTCTCTGAAGGCTCCGGTTCAGGAATCACCCTTCCCTGTCCCGAACCCTTAGTTGTGTGCTTGACCCAGGCAGACAGGTCACGCTTCCCTGCGCAGGAGTTTGTGGAGGCCTGGGCGCCATACCTCAAATGGCCAGAGCCGTCACAAGTACACAAATATATGTGTGCATATAAACAGTTATATATATATATAGGGATGCATGTATATGATACACACCCCACATACTTCTTTTGATGTACGAAAGCTGCCAATGGGGTAAGGGTTCTGAGGTGGGTAGAAGGTACAGGTACTGGAAACAAGGACCAGCATGTATGGAATCCTACAGGTCCACTATTCTTGTTATTATTACTACTGTTATTATCATTATCATTATCAATATCATTATCTCCTTTATTATTATGATTTACTATGATTATTACTGGTCCTGTTAAGATTCTTAAGCCAAATAGTTTGCCACCGCAAGCCCAGGATTCTTCATGCTTCAACCACCCCCGACACGTCAAGCCTAAGCGGAGCAGTTCGTGGCATGGCAGGTGTGCGAGAAGCGGCTGGATGCCTACAGGACCGTCTGTTGGCAGGGCAGTTGATTAGGTAGAAAGCCTGTGACCACCCCTAAAACCTAAGGCTGGAGTTCAAGTGGGGGCTCTGACATGACATGGGCTTCTTCGCTTAATTACAAAGCTTAAACTCGCCACGGTCTGTCAGAAGCCTGAAGAGCTCCTTGTCGTAGCCTGCCGAACACCTGAAGAGCAGCTATATAAATATGATGTGAGCCCAGAGGAGTCCAGTGGCGCTTTCAGCAGTAACAACATTTGAAGCAGATACATGACCCCACGAGCATCCGAAACAAACGCTGCCGGAAAAGCCCAATACCCCTTGACAAGGGGATGCGTTCGTCAGTGCACACGTCACTTACATTTTGACCTGATTCAGAGAATATGTATGCATTGGCATTGACTACGGGTTTGCGGGCTTTCTGCGCCTACACAGTCCTACAGACTGCTAGCATGGCCTTTCGCCGGAAGGTCGCTGCCATTCAATCCCATGGTCCATCAACCCCAAACTCATGCCTGCAATTACCCCTACCCCTCCCCCTCAACAGCCTACCACATAAGACCTACAGCCCTGAAGCTCAAAAGCCTAAGCCCGGAACCCTACGAAGGAAAGTCACTGCCCTGACCGTCAGCGACTTTGCTTCGGCGCTGCCTGGCATGGACGTCACATCAGCAACTGGGACGGTATGTGGGGCGTCTCGGGTTTTTCTGATCCTGTTCGAAAGGTCGCAGGGAGTAAACTCAATAGAGAGGTCTTGTAGGAAGCTTCCAACTGTCAAGGGTTTGTATTCATATGTAATATATATATATACATATATGTATATATATATATGGCTTAGGCCTTTGGGCTCTGCCTGCAGGATGTGGCGTTCAAATGCTTCCAAGGATTCGCAAAACTTCTGGATGGACAACAAGAGGATTGTATATTCATGTTGCTTGATATTGGGATGGATCAGGGTGTTGTTTGTCCAAGGTTCCCTTTCTCAAGCTATCAAGCCGGTATGATGTCATTCCTTCACGGTCAATCCTCCATTGACTAGTCTATGCCATGGATATCCTTTGAAATCCTCAAGTGTGCCTGCAAGATCGACCGTTCAACAAGTTGCAAGCTAGCTCCATGCCGCTCCCAGCAGCAAACCCTCTCTTCCTCTGGCGGAGGTGAGCTTCAGCTCCAACCTAAATCCTAGGAACTTTGCTTGCTCTATTATCCTTACCTAGAGCTACCAGTACTACCAATGACCAGCCCGCAGATTCAATCCCTAAACCTGACTCCAGTAGCGCAGAGGTGACCTACCCTTCCGAGTTGAAACGCCTGGCCTGGCATCCGGCAGTCACCGCTCGGGATGCCTCCGTGGCCTATGCAGCCGCTGGGCTTCAAGAGCCCGTCTCAAAAGGGAGCGGATCGGGAGTTATGATGCAGGAGCTCTTGAGGAGACCGGAGAGCCCTTTGTCGGGGGAGACGAGAACTAAAGGAGTCGGGTTTATGATGTATAGTAGGTCTTCGTGAGGCTCGTGGCGCTTTACTAGCAGCAGCATCCTTATGGAGTAGTGCGAGGTGCTAGTCTTGTATACTGTTTGGAGTTGAATGTTCAAAGAGTTCGGGACTAGGGGTGTCGTGGGGCGCAAACGTTTCCTATCTTCTTGCAAAGTGTTGCAGGCAGAGTGCGTTTGGTCGGCAGCCCAAGCATATAGTCGTCGCGAGAACGTCATTGAAGATAGCCCAGCAATGCCCAGTCATTTGCGCACTACGGCATGGACCACTTAGTGCTGTGCAGGCACTTGACTAAACCTGTAATTGCGCTTGCTTTAGAGCACCCACATTTCAAACCTGAAATCTCTTCGGCTTCGTGGACTGGGCTGGACTGCCCAAGCCACATAGATGGAGCAGAGCCCAGGGCCAACGTAAAATCAGATTGGAACATGAGGTTGGCGCAGGACGCAGTCGATGGCTGCAAGCAGAGGACCACCACGCTTTTCGCTTGGGAGCGCCTTGAGGTCAGGACCTTTCAGAGTCAAAGCCCTAGACCCACAACCATAAGCGGAGGTGCAGCTGAGGCTGTCTTTGGGCCTCTGAAGCAATGAACCCAGGTGAGGCTGTGGCCTTTTTGCGACCAAGGGACGCAACGAATAAGAGTTCAGGCTTGTAGGACTTCTGCCGGTAAGGTTTGCCTCCTCTTCGCCATGTGAAAACTCCTCCATAATGGAAAGAAGCCTTGCTCTGCAATCCCTATGTATTGCAGGAGAATATCCCAGGATTGCTGAGGGGCCTGAGGGTCCAAGTACCCTATGCCCATATATTGACCCCAAGAGCTATACAATAACTCCTATATTGTATGCTAGGACCCACCGAAACGGGTCCATAGCAAACGGGGCCAAACCTTATGAACCCTAATCTAAACCCAACTTCCATGTCATTTACCATTGTTTGGTTCTCCATTATAAGCCTATGTTTTAAGCCCTACGTATCTCCATGGAACCCTTATCCTTCCCCCCAGCGTACTGGGTGATCATGTAGGCCTCTTTATTTAGCCGTCATGAAGACTGAGGGCTTCCTTCCTTCGGCCTGGTCCTCATCTTGGCCAGAATATCTTGGTCTGACGATCCTGCAAAGCCTCCATGTTGTTTGATTTGCTAAAGGGCTTCATGAACAGAAAACCCTCAGGTAAGAACAGTGGACCCCTTTGTAGAAGGCAAACCAAATTTGCAAGTAGTTGGTCCTTACAGCTGAAAGCTTGAACCCTCTGCATGCATGAAGCCTGAAACGCAAACAGCGAAGCCATTCTTCAAGCTCGACGGCCGAGCAGACCCACAGCTTGACTCCTTGAGGTTGAAGCTGAAGCCTTCTCTAGAGCTTGAATCCTGTTCCTAAAGCTCCGCCACGTGAAGCGTGTAAGTCTCTATTGCAAGTTTCATGCGGGACCATGAGTGAGGTTTCAACTTACTTGGCTTGGTTTAGAACTAGTCAAAACCATGATTATCCTACTTATATCACTTATCACTGCCATCTAACTACTCACGAAACCGTAAGTGCTGGGGAGAGCACAGGATGAGATTGTGGCTCCGTGGTCAGAGCTCATGCCATTGATGGAGCAGCTGCAGGACATGAGGTTTGGAAGGTAAAGTTGGGAGCCCCCATAACGAAGACTCATATTCAGATATTGGAAAAATGGAAACTACTAGAGGTAGTATTCGGGGCATATATTGAGGTTATATTGGAGTTATATTGGGACAGTGGAAAAGAAAATGGAAATTACTATAGCCCATTTCTGTTTTTTCTTGCGAAGCAAGGACATGGTGAGGATTTGTTGAGCCTTGAGGGGTTTAACGATTAGGTGCCTGGAGTTTCCATGATATGTTCTCAGCGTTAAATTTGGGAACCCAACACAGCCCCACAAGCCACGCTATAACATACAACAGTGATGCCTGCAGTCTTTCAAATGCCATGTGATTTTACAGGATGGTTGGGGACACAGCGGGGCTTTGTCAGTATCTTGGCGCATAGTGGCCCATCCTGGTGAAGCAGTAATAGTGGCTGGCACAAGTCCGGGCACAAGTCTGCGGGCTTAAAGCTAATTCGCTAAGTCCCTCTATACTCAAGTAGAAGTGGAATCTTGATGAGCAGGTTAGCTCTGTATATGCAAGTGACGCAAGGCTAGGTGCAACCCAAGTTGTCCATTTTGCTGTCTAGCTTGTGCCAGCATGTCATCTATACGGAACCGGCCCTCGTGAATCAACCCCCTCCCCAAACGAAGATAAAACCCCGAAAGCTTTTTCAAAACTAGCCAGCCTCATTTTGTGCGGAGCTTCAGACGAATTAGTTCAGGGGAGGGTAAGTCTTTGAAGCGGAAGAATGTTGCCGTTGAAGGCTGGTAGATTTCATCAACTTTCGGCCAGGATTGAGGTCGTGCAACGTTAGAAGAACAATGTGCTGCACAGCTCAACATGCCATCGGGATACATGAGTTTCATATAAGCCAACGCGAGAACGGTGAATATCTCAGCTGGGACGACTGCAGGCAGATCCCGCAAGCAATCCCTAAACCTTTTGCATGAGCCCTACCTTTCATTCATACCGTGAAGCTCTGAAGGCCCCAATATTGCAATCCAATATGATTGTTCAACAAGCAAACAAGCAACACTCCAACAATCGGGAGCCCGTTGGCGACGGGTGTTTGTGCTTGTATGAGGATCTGGAGTTCTTCTACATGGCCATAATCTAAACTCCTCAAAGGGGGACTACTATAGGGGTTATTAAGGATGATACTAGGAAATTGGCAACAGGAGGGGGCAAGCCCAGAGGTCTTCCAACATCAGCTTGCATGGGAGTTGCCCTGTATCATCTCTCAAGGAGATCTTAAGAATACCTACATAATCCCTTGATATCCTTAGGGCCTTAGGATCCCTTATAGGTCCCTATTTTTGAGAAACTCCCAAATCTGAAGGCCCCTCAGAAGTAGTAACAGAATGATAATATTGTAACTGTATCATAGTACCACCATATCATAGTAGTAACAATAGTACTAATAATAATGATAATAGCAATAGTAGTAATCATAGTACTAGTACCTTGGAGGAATCATTGTCGATTCTTCCGGCAGACAATGTGGCCTTGGTCGGCCTAGGCCTGGGTCTGCTTCTGGCTAAGATCGAGAAACTAAGATCCCCCTTGGTGTAGGGTTTAGGCCTCCAAAATATTATCTATTTTTAGGCTTCATAATCCCAATAACAACCAAAAATATGATGTCTAGTGGGGTTCTGAGGCCGGCTTGAGGGTACATACATTCTACTCAGTAAAGCGTACATTGCTGAAGGGTGTCTAGGCAAAGCCTGGAGGTTTCAGGTTTCAGGGCTTATCTTTTGATGTGTTTTATGTGTTGGGTTCCCCCGGTGGCAATGAGTACTGGAGAGAGGCTTGTAAGAATCGCGACATTTTCTATAGATATGTAGATATAGATAGAGTTCGGGAATTGAAATGAGGCGTTACACATCATTGGCAGTTCACTGTTTGAGTGAGGGCTGTCATGTTCAGGACTCTCGGTGATAATTCTATTATGTTTCTTCACCTGACCTCAAGCGTCAAGTACGGCAGGCGGCCTGAATAACAGGGTTGAAGGCGCCTTATGTGTTACTTGCATCTGGCTTACAACGAATGTTTTTGTTATTGCAATTCTTCTGTCCATCCCTTTCAAGACAGGTACCGGCGCTCACGTCGCACTTGCTCTGGCTTACTCCCTCGTCGAGAAGCGTGGGATCATCCCAGCACCATGATCCAACAGTGGGAGCATTGGGGTATAGTATATAGGGGCTATATAGGGATAATGGAAAAGAAAATGGAAACCCTAGGTCCCCTTAAAGGGATATATAGGGGTTTTGTAGGGATAATATAGGGATAATGGAAAAGAAAATGGAAACTACTGTAATGGGTTATATATTATACTGAGGTGAAGGCCAAACATCCGTACCGCAACTGTTTGGTGCGGGGGTACATAGGGTATTCCGCTCTGTGCCGTGTCTGCTGTGATTTGGCAGTAGTCGGCCATAAACTTCAGCTGTCTGTGTCAAGTCTCGCCTATAACTTTTCATGTTGTCTTGGCTCATGAGGGTGCTGTCAGATAAATTGTAATTACACGATCCCTGCGTATTGCCATGCTGGGCGTGTTTGCAGTTAAGTTATGTTCAGTCCAGATGCTGGATTTGTCCCTCCATTTGCCGTTTTCTAGCAGAGGCTCTTTCTCGGAAAGTGTGATGCAGATCCCAGCAATGAGGTATAGAATTCTCCAGTAGACGGAGTCCCCATAATAAGCACTGTAGTAGTACGGGGTCTATATTGGGGTCCCCCTATTAGGACTATAGTTTTTTGGGATCTATTTTGGTGTCCCCCTATTTGGGAAAATACACCTTCGCGAATTTGGTGACCACCTTCAGGCACGCCTCTACGCCGCAGCCTGGCAGCGTTTGGATAGTCATCTTGATGGTGGTCAGCAGGGAATATATGACACAGGGATTGCTTGGGGTTCATATTCCCTTACTCCCTGGAAACCACCAGCAAGTCATAGTCCTATAGGTTCTATAGGTTGATGTGGTAGGCTTTGGATTCGTCCGAGTTGGTGTAAGACTCTGCAGATGTGATGCGGGCGCCTTGCCACCTTCTATGGAGCAAGTAGTGAAGGGCTAATGGAAACAAATTGAATGAAGCAACTGCTGATCCCCATTTGAGGACCTGAGGACCTGATTTGTTCTTGGCACAGACAACTTGCAGCTCTGAAATGAGTTGCAACAGCCGGCCTGCCTGTCCTAACCTCGCCCAGCCATTCACTCAAAAGCCTGGCCCCCAGGCGTGAGAATACTGCAAAGAATCCTTCAACCGCACAAGACCCAGCATGAAGGCAGCTACGGCTTCAGGCGTGGACATTTAAAGGACAAACGTCAAAGCCAGTCCGGAAGGAGTCTGAGCAGATATTTCGCTCCTGATTAGTCAAAACCTTCGACCAAAACCCTGTTGACCTCTCTCGAAGCCTCCAGACCCCCATGCCCTGCAGCTAACGCTGATGTCAGCTGCTGTCTGCAGAAGAACCCCGCTGAGATCCCCATCCCCACCTCCCTGATCCTATGACTTACTAGGGGTCAGTAGGGAATAAGGGAATGCGTCATTATATTCCTGGATTTCCTACTCACCACCAGTAAGATGAGCACTATACATGTTCGAGGTGTGCCCACCCACAGTTTGGCCCGTGGCAGATGCTCCGCCGGCAGGCACCGAGCCTTTGCCTCCGCTCAACATGGACCTGGACAGTTTATAGAGCACTCTATACGCAATTCACCCAAGCTCTTTAGTCTTTCCCAGGAACCCCAAGGTTTTGACGAAGTCCTGGGTCAGAAATGACAATGACATTGCTGGCAACGTTAAGGCTTGTTGCTAGCCAGGCGCGCTCGTGACGACCCCGATCCGCAGCCTGGCATCGCGAAAAGACAAGGTTTGTATTCCGAATCGAATCCATCAAGAATCCTCAAACTCAGCTCTATAAACCCAAAAGCAGGCATTGGCATGTAAAGATGTTACAGGCCAGGCGGGAGCGAAAATCCCTAATCCTTGTAAACCCTTGATGCCGCTTCCTAGTCTTGGGTCGGCTTTAGTCGCATGGTAATGCCTACTGCCCGGGTGCACTGCCTGGAGAGCAGGATTTCGGATTTTTTCTGCCTGCAGTGCGATTTGCTAATGAAATCGGTGGAGGGTTTTGGGCTCAGGGGTTTAGATTTTAAGGGGGGCGGGGGGCTAGAAGCCTTCTACAAGTTTTACCTGTGGCCCCAATTACCTGCAGTCTATGAACATATGCACATACAGATTTTGCACGTAAACATATATACATATATATATATACATTATATGGTTTTCCAAAAATTAGGTGTACCTTTTTGGGGGTTCCCTTAATAAGGACTACTATAGTATTCAGGGATCTACATTGGGGCACCCGTATTGTGGGAAACTACCACATAGATAAAAATGTAAATAGATCTACATTTATATACATATATGTACAGATATCCTTTTTTATCCCTACGTATGTACACCATCTGCCTCTGAGGCTACCTGACCTGCCCGGAGTCTGTAGCTGGCCCACCTTGGCGTCTCGTAGCCTGGCATGGTCGAGCTTGGCTACTGGAGGTTAGGGTTAAGGCTTTAGGGATTCCATACCCAGAGGGTCCAAGTACCTAATAATTAGGCCCCTTTTAAAGGGGATATAGAGGGGTATATAGGGCTTAGGGTTTAGGGTCCGAGCATCTAATCATTAGGTAGTTAGGTTTTGGGTAATAGAAATTGCAGTACGGGTCTTGGGTAAGTATAGATAATTAGGTACATGGATCTTTGGGGATAGGGGTTATATGAGCGATAGTCTAAGCTCCTTAAAGGGGGTTATATAGTCGATCAGGATGTCCCGGGCTGCATAACATTGCGACTAAACTAAACAAGGGTTACATGGGGCATAAAGGTTTTGAGCATAGTGAAATTCGGAAACGACGTGGAAAGGGTTTAGGGTTTCGGATTTATTTACATTGCCACCGCAGGGGGTGAAATATTAAAGGCGTCCATCCCACTCAGCCCACTTGACCCACTCGCCAATGTGGGGCGAGTGGGGCAAGCGGGTCAAGTGGGGCAATGGAGCAAGTGGGCTGAGTGGGGTAAGTCGGGCCAGTGGGGCGAGTGGGCTTGACCCACTTGACCCTTGACCCATTTGACCCATTTGACCCACTTGCCCAAGTGGGAGTTGAAGGGGCCAACATTGTGAGGGGAGAAGTGGGGCAGGAAGCGGGTCAAGTGAGTCAAGTGGGGCAACTGGGTCAAGTGGTGCAAGTGGGTCAAGTGGGGCAAGCAGGGCAAGTGGCCTTGGACCCTTAACGTCCCTCCAACGCCGACACTTTTTTTTGTTTTAAGTTGGTTTTGCTTAAAAAGAGAACAATAATGAAGAGTTTCATGGACAACAAATGGACAGTGAATGGAAGCTGGGGCTATAGAGATCTATAGAAGTGCTACATAGGGCTACCAACGATCGAGAATCAAAAGGACAAGAAATCACATATCAAATGGAAACGAGGCGAGATAACAATACCCAAAATAGGAAAATGGGTTTGGAATTTGTTGGGCCTAAACAATTACTGTTTTCCAGAACCATAGGGAAGACAGTGGAGATGGACACCAGGATTATAAGAGGCCTTACGACTTTCTTGCTGGTGGTTGGTTAGTCGAGAACCCAGAAGTTGGTTACGGTCTACTAGCGATTACTATATAGTGTTCCGTTCCTTACCAGCACCAAGGTCATGGTGATGCAAGGAGTCGTCGGAGCGGATATAAAATTCTCAGCATATTGAAACTAAAGGTCATGCTCCGTGCAGTATGAAAACCGGCGTTTAGTGGGAAATAGAGTTCCTTTAGAAGTGCGGCACCCTTAACACTGGAATTTAAAACCTGCAACACGAAAACCTAAACACATTAAGTCTTAGCTGACCCTCACAAACAGTCAGCACAATAGCCCTTACAGTTAAGCCACAATAGGGTGTTACTACAGGTAGTTGGGATGCAGACCACACTATTGCAGTGTCCGAGGAGACGTCCACTTTTGGGGATTTCCGGCATCAACACTTCGAGGCGCAGGGTCAGTCACGAGCTAGTTCTCGGGCCCATCAAGGGGTTGGTAGGGTCTATATAGGGCTTGTGCTTGTATGAAGGAAAGGAAGGTAACTGGAAGCTACAATTCGATTTAGAGAGTAGGTTTGGGGCTAATGTTTGCACCCTTCAGCCACGTCTCACTATCAGGGATTCCCAATAAGAATATCATAGCATGAGGGGGTGGAGGAGTTAGTGTTAGTAGGGAATTCGCGCAAGGTGGAGGCTTAAGGGTGTTGAGTCGGGGGGTTTAGGGCTTCTTACTTAGAGTTGTGGGGTGATGTTTCAGGTGAAGGTATTCGGGAAAATACCTAAGTTAGCCAAGCTGGAAGCTGCAGTGCCTGCAGTCGTGTAGGTTATATACACTTCAGTTTAAGGCAACTAAGGCCTTGTCTGGAAGCTAAGCGTTCATGCTTAGTCGTTGGAGAGCTCAGGATTGAGGGTTGCGAGGGTTCGAGTGCTGCCTCCGGTAAGAGATTGGGATCTGAGATTGGGTATGACGTTTGGTGGAGAGGTGTATTGCTTCCGCCGAAGTAGATTCTGCTTTGTCTCACTAAGGTTTCGGCGATTGAAACAGAACAGTTGCATAGGCCCTGTCGAGTTCCGATTTTGTCGGGGCTAGATCAGCTAAGACCACTTGTGCAGTTGCCTTGTGCCCACAATGCCTGTCAGAGGCCTTTGTAGAAGCCCAAGCCAGACATTGACCAAGCAGAGCTGAATTCCTTTAGGGCATACTTAAGGGCGCTATAGCCAGTGATTGCGACACATGGCTCGCATTCAGGGCGCCTATCTATTTTGAACGCATAGAGAGACCTACACGAGCCCCATCGCGGAAGGCGGTTCCATCTCAAGACGCCATAGGCCCTGGCAAATTCCTTGCATGATCTCCCTGTCTGTCCAGGATCAAGCATCGGTGATTAAGCTGATCGCTGACGATTTGTCGAAGCTGACGACATAGCTTAAACATTTGTGGTGTTGAGAAAAAGTTTGGCCCCCATGCACAGACGGTGCACCGACGGAATTGTGGGTGAAATGCGCCTTAGTGCAGTTGGCCATTCATGGAACTCGCCCGGCCCCAGCTACATTGTCAAGGCGCACAGGAGCGCTATTTTGTCACCTAAAACGGCTATGTTTCAAGACAATTCCCAAGAGCTTTTGATAAGGACCCTTAGAGTCCCTCATCACTAGGAGTCCTGAGTGCCCTCAATTTTTTGCGAAAATTGAGAATTGCCTGAGGACTCAGCTTTTTGATTTTGGCCCTGGGCTTGGACCGGTACGTAGGCCTGGGTTCGGAGGATGTTGAGGGGGCCCAAAATCGAATCCCAAAGTTGGACATGGGCCCTACAACTTTCCAGCCCCTTCTTTGGTGATCGTTTTGCGGCCCCCTCTTTTAACTCCAGGCAATAGGTTTGCTTATAGATTTATTTCGTGATGTGTGTAGGCTCTCGCGGTAAGTAAGCCTTCAACTTGAAGCCTTCAACTTGCAGCAACAAAAGATCCGAGAGAAATCCTTCCCCTGCAAAACCCTCCTGCCAGACTAGTAGATATCGTGTAGAACCGCCATCTTATATGAGCTATACTGTCAATGTTAGGTTACCAAAGGACCACAAAGAGGGGACGCAAGGGCCCCCTCGGTAGGTAGAGACAACCCCTGATAACATATGCCCTAATCAGGACCTACAAAGGAATATTGATTTTAGCACATATGTGTTAATACCGTCTATCTCTACAGTTCCTGTTTGGATAGAAACCATGAAGACGGGGTAGGCGGCAGCAAATAGTTGGGCAAAAGGATGGAGAGACTTCAGAGGAGATGCCAACAGATGTTGAAGGGCCACTATGGCACTTCTTTGGAGGGCTTGGAGCATGAGATTTGGCTGGTTGCAGCCTCTATGCATAGATGGTACAGAAGGTGCTTAACATCAAAATTGTCTGGCCATTGAGCGCAGTTGCGGAAGCAACAGAAACCAGTATCTGAAGCCTGCGAATGCCGCGACATAATTATTTAACATGCATCGTGTATGAGGTTGTTTGCAGAGCCCGACATCAAGCCACCTATTGCCACCTTCACCTGGCGCATGTTGAAGGCCGTTGCCATGAGAGAGAAGCAGCGTTTAATCGCACATTGCCACAAGCGCAGAAAAAAGCTGCACCGCTCGAATGTGTTGCAACGAGCTCTTGGCTCCTTGGGAACCTACAAGGAAGCCTTGAATTCTGGATTCCTGCGCAACCCCCCGAACATATCCTGCGTATGGATGTAGAAGCCTTCGTATTAGGGACATTACACGAAAATAATCCTTTCAATGACTGTAGTGCTTGATGCCTCCACCACCTATCTTACTTTAGAACTATGACCGCGAAGACCTTAGATTGCATGAGTTCTGGACAGCACCCTCAGCCAGAAACTGCTGCTATCTGGGGAAAAGATGCCCCTGTCTTCAAATCCCGCATTCCTAGCGCATTCCTAGACTGCGTGCACTCACGTGTTAGACAGTCTCTTTCGATAAGTTCTAGATACCCTTATGTAGCCCTCATTGTAGGAATCCCCTGTCCAGGGAGTGCCTCCATGAAATGCTGCGTAAAGCCCCCCCCCCCCTCCCTTTTCAGAGCTAAGGTGGAGTTTGTCTTCCGCGACGGCAGCCACCCCCAGGTCCCCGTGGGCTGTTACTTTGGGTTCAGGAATGCGTGTTCAGGAAGCTGGGGGTTTGTCGAAGGGGGCTACTTCTGGGTATCCCAAGGTTTCGAAGAAGTCCGAGAAGTATTCGGCTTTCAATTCATTGCTGGGACCGCTTCCAGCCTCAAAGCTGGCTTGCACCTAGCCGGTGAAGTGGCCAAAGGATCGGATGGGTTATAAAATTTGTTGCCAACTTGGCAGCCGTCTGTCTTGGTCACGTTTCAGCGTCAGTTGCTCCAGAAATCCATCTGAGCAAAAGTCGAAGAAGTGAAGAGGCCGCTGTCCAGTTGTCAAGCTGCGCTCCCTCCCCCCAAAATAGGGGCTGAAAGTTCACTCGCAAAAAATGCAAGTGTGGGAAGCACTTGGTATTGAAATCTACAACCCTTGATGATCCTTCAGACCCAGCCTTGAGCACATTGCGGGAGATCCTTTCTGCACGAATGGTGAAGATGAAGCCGCTTGTGCAAAAGACGGCAGACTACGGTGGATACTAAAAATCCTGCATGACCCTAAGTACCTTCTACCTTGGAAATTATGGTACTATATTATATTAAGGTCATGCAGGATTCAACAGTAGGAAAGCTGAAGGGAAGTGGGAGGGTTCCAGACATTGGGGCTCGCTTTTGAGGGTTCCTCTCATGAGGATATAGTCCTTTGGGATCTATATTCGGGCCCCATGTATGGAGCCTACCAAGTGTGAGAGATAGGTGGCCTACAACGAACCTGCATAAGTTTGGGCATACCAAGGGTTAGCAGGCAGTTTAAAAGGCTTTACTCCCCACAACCCACCTGCCTGGAAAGCATGAAGTCTTGTCATGAGCTATGCATTTGACTTCTGGAAAGTACATGTACATGCCTCTAACTGCCAGATAAGCCGCAATCCGACGCCCCAAAACCTGAAGCCCAAGGCGTTAGAAGACCGGTCATACGTTGGAAGCCCAAATATCTAGACTCCAATATCTTATCTCCTTATATACAGGGAGTGCCAAAAGGGTCCTCCTAAATTTTGGACCCCCTTCCTTCCATGAAAGCAGAAGCAAAAAAAAAAACGCCAGGGCCACGGTCGATCGCCTGCACACAGCCGCAGCAGCCAACAAAAGAATGACCGCCCGGAACCCCGGGGGGCTGGCGAGATGGGGCGACTCAGGGTTATACATGGGATATATAGGCCCCTTTAAAAGAGTT
Source organism: Symbiodinium pilosum (assembly GCA_905231905.1). Classification (NCBI taxonomy): domain Eukaryota; class Dinophyceae; order Suessiales; family Symbiodiniaceae; genus Symbiodinium; species Symbiodinium pilosum. The sequence continues at coordinate 5,368 of CAJNIZ010011559.1, read as the reverse complement.
ATACACAAGGATAGATTTGGTTTAGGCATACTACCCAAGTGCTGAAGAACCAAATGGACAAGAATGTCACGCATGAAATGGAAGCTGGGACGCTATTATTGTGTTTATAACGATTCGTGTCTAGATGGAAGGTTGTCCAAAATCTGGTTCCATTCAGGTTCCCCAATACATTAGCAGCCGAATTTTATTGGGGACTAAAGCTTGCAGACCCCACCACGTGGAGGGGCTTCTTTGTTGACCCTGGCTTCCTTCATGCAGTGTCTAGTAAGTCGCGCATTTCCCTTCACTTTGGCGTTGTAGGCAAGCCCCATGCCGCTACGCCATTTAGACACATGTAACGAAGGATCATGCCAAGATAGTGAGGCCCTAGAGGTGTGCGGCCCCCCTAGTTTGGGAAACTACCATGTAAGGATCCAGGGGTCCGCTTGTAGTGTCTGAAAGTGTTGTGTTTGGAGATAGAGAAGCCAAGACTGTGCAAGTATCGTGGAGGGAAATCCACTTACAAAATCTCCGGTCTTCTCCAAAGGCTTGGTTTGAAGGCTACTTTGAGAGGTCAGGTTGAAAATTCGAGGGGGGATCGATTTCCTAGGGGCCTCTCATGGCGGGGGACGACCATGAAAGCTCTGACATGAACGCTCAGCTGTATTTTCACGGTATTAAATTGACTCTTGGAGCAAGTGGCATTGTGTGGCTGAAAAGGGCTCGCGAAGGTCGAGGTACGATCAGGTGCCCTGGAGCAACAACCGATACCAAAATAGATGGACACCCGAGGCACACACGGCGGACTCACATGCTTAAGTGCGATGGTGCCCCCAAGCCTCTAGTCGCAAGCATGACGAGAGTGTATCCCCCGAGTTGTTGCAGGCCACGCTTTGGAAACTGCGGAGTACCTCATCGCCGTCACACAGGAGGAGGGGAGCAGCCCCAACCTCAGCAGATAGCGACGCTCGTGGAGTGTGCAAGTACTCATTTTCTTGTTGCTTGCCCCGAAAGAGGATAAGGGTTGCAGACTGGCTATCCAGAGTTTGGGTCTGGGGGCTTTGGAAACCGCGGCCTAATGAGAAACTCCTATGCAGCAAAGGGTGTTCCATTTTTGTTTTCCACTTTCTTTTCCATTTCGTTGTCCACGTTCTTTACCAGGTCGTTACAATTTTAAGGTTTCATCAGCCATAAGAAAGCCCGCAGCCAAGGCAAGAATCTCGGCAACGCCTTGGCAACTCTGGCTGGCTTGATCGTATGGGAGACAAGGAGGTTTGAAACAATCAGGGCCCTTTTGGGGGGGTCCCGATAGCAAGCACTTAGTATTTGGGGTCTATGTTGGGGTCCCTTCATGAAAGCCATCACAAATAAAGGGAAGGTTGATCCTTCAGCAGGTGCAAGAGTCATTGATTTGGACGAAGAAGCCATGAGCAAATCTGATGACCAGTCTGGACTGCGTCACATACTGAGGCTAAATCACAACCGTCCATTCTTGAGTTTGGCAGTACGCAGCATATCGCACCTATCATTCTAAGAAAAGTTTGTGCATTTACTGTGTCGTAGCGAGGGTCATCATCAGCGCAGTAGTAGGATGTAGTAGGAACAGCTGCATCGACAACAGGAGCAACAGGGAAGGAGGGCCAGGAGGAGGAGGGCTAACCAGTAGCAGCTTGCAGCAGTAGTTCTGGGTCGATGAGAGGGTTTCCCAAATTAGGGGTCCCATTGTTGGGGTCCCTATAACAAGGATTGTAGTGTTTGGAGGTCTATATTTTACTGGGGTACCCATATTTCGGGAGACTACCATGGGTCTCAGCTGTATGGTTATCCTTTCAACCATGCATTCACATGATCAGCATCCGTGTTCGCGGGAAGGTAGAGGTTGCTGACGTTGTGTCTCCAGAAAAGCTAGGATCGTGGCCAGCCAGAATGTCGCAACAGCTCTTTCAGTAGCTATCTGGGATTCTAGGATTTTCCATGAATAGGGGCCCCAATATAGATCCCAAATGATATTACAGTCCTTATCTGAGCAACAACCTTCAAGAATAGACCCCAAATTGATCATCCTCAAAAAAACAGTTACTCGCAAGCCTACAAATTATTCCTCTGATCCAAAAACCTTCAAGTGTGAGCTCTTCGGTTAGAACAACTTACCTTGGCTTACTTGCATGTTGGGTTGAACGGCACGTGCAATCTGATTTTTTTGTAGTGCAGTGGTGACGATGAGTTTCCAACACCGGAGACCTGTGCCAGACCTTCTTCACGTCGCGTGGCAACGCTGCGGCCTCAGCAATCTGACAAGAATCCAAGCATGTATGGCAATGGCTGAGTTTGAGTTGGGGCACCTGGTGATTTTGCTTTAGCAACAGACGCCGGCCCTAAGCTGGGTCAGGTGGCTGCTAGCAGGCGTAAGGTCACAGCCAAAAGCGGATGATGGCTACATAAGTCGGGTGCTTTCTCCTCCTTAGTCATGTCGCTAGGATGGCTAGCGTTGGCAAATGGGGCAGCATCTGGCAGAAGCTGCTTGAGGTATAGAAATAGAAAGACTAAACAAAGCAAAGAGAGCAGTACCGTTTCAAGACTGATGCTGTTCCACAGGCCGTCGTATGGGCTCTTTGACAAGCTCCCCTCTGCAATATTCCTAGCTCATTCAAATCCTTGAGCAACGCCATGCGAGAGCCGCTGAGGTCATCCGCGCAGCCGGAAAAAAGGCGGAGAAGGACTGCGCAACCATGTTGAGTGTACCAGCCGTTTGAGCTGATAGTTAACTTCGAGCATCATTCACAAGGATGCAAGAATTGTCTGATGTTATGTAAGCATAAAGCCTGCCAACCCGTCGGCATGTACATGATGATTAGGACGCAACTTCAGCCACGGTCTCGCTCTAGGCTGCATATGGAATTGATGTCAACGTGTGCGCGCGTAGTTTGCCACAGGACAGGCACCCGGAGTCTACCGGAGTCTTTATATAGGCCACCAACGGCTTTCGCCTTTGGAAGTGTCAAGGCTTTTAGACGGCACCTTGCCACTCTGAGCGACATGCAAGCCTTGAAGTCGAACATGTGGATCCTTTGTACGTGTAATCGCTGAACACCAACAACCACCTTTTGGCAATGTGGCTGCAAAACCTTTCAAGCTCTGCGGGCTGGGAGGGAGGAGCTGAGAGCAGGCCACGGGATTTGTTTGATGACTCGGCTGTGGTCATGGTAATTAAGTCAGTCCTGGCAGTCCTGGAGGGGATGTTTAGAAGGCTGCTTTCCCATTGCCAACGTGTCCAATAGCAGCTTCCTGTTCCCACCTTGGACAGGATCTGGGTGGCCGCTTCGCAGCTTCTGATGGGATGCAGGTGGTTGCTGGAGGGAAGAAGGTATGGAGGGTGTGGCACTGTGTTTTGTTGTTTTAGTTTTGCCCTTGGGGTTTTTTGTGGGCCCAGCAAGAACGCACAGGTAAGGCGTGATTAGAGCCTTTCGCTAAGTTTTGAGGTGTGCAGGAGCAGATGTTTTCAGCCATGTCCTACTGCTCCAAAAGAGAAGGGATGGAACGGGACATGACCACCTCTCGAGCGCCTAACCCGACCGACTCTTTCTCAAGTCAACTTACCGCACGGACAACCCGAGACCCTCAAGTCAGCAACCACTGATATTTGAGGCTTTCACAACGGCTCTTGAAGCTTGTTCTGGAATTGCAAGACTTGCCATTTGGAAACGGTCAGCACCGACCACGCTGTCCGCCCGTACGCACCCCACATGCAATAGCTCTTTGTACAGCCCCTACGTGCCCTTAAATGCTTTTCAGGGACTAGGTGGCTGCTGCTTACAACCCAGTCGACCTGGCTACGGGTCTGCCAGCTTCTAGCTTGACCAAGTGTAACGATCCACATGACACCCAGCAACATGTAGGAGTTTCGCACAACACTCCATATGTAATCATTGGACGGGATCTTCATGAGCCCTTATAGAGTCCTTTATACGTCTCTAGGGCGCCTAAGTACAGGCAGCCCTGCTTCAACATAGAAACTCGAACAATCCCACTTAGGGTCAGGATCCACCTGTTTGCTGTTCTGCGTGAAGCCCTGCTTAGCTTATTATTCCTGAGGTGTGTTGGTTGAAAACGGAAGGCATCCCTAGAATGCGCAAGGGTATTTTTCGGTGGGATCCTTACATAGTCCCTGGCAATCATTTGGTGCGTTGCATTCGTTCCTACTGCCATTACAAATATTGCAACAGTTGGTAACTATAGTGCTACTATTGTGACAGCTACAACTACAACCATTTTTACTTCTATTGCAGTGTTTCTTTTGGTCTTGTCAGCACCTTTGCTGCATGTCCTGGGCATTTCAAAGCGACCTCACCCGAACTCACCCTAAATGGTGGCTTGTATAGGGAATTGGCCTTAGATTGGGAAACCCTAAACCCTAAACCATTACTTTGCTTGTCCTGTTGCAGATCTCGGGACTCAAGATGCATGGCGGCGCGCTCGCAGGCATCGGGGAGCGCGACAGGTTTAAGATTCCAACTTGGGTTTGGGGAGTGGGTATAGTTATCATTATAAACCTTAGGCCCTAAGCCCTATTGTGGACCCTAGGCCCTAAACCCTAAGCCCAATCCTAAACCCTAGTCATATGAGCCATTATCTAAACTCCTTAGAGAGAATCATATAAGAGATTATATAGGGCACTGCTACCAGGGTTATTATGAGGGATACTAGGAGTTTAGCTATGGATCACATAGGCATCCTTGTGGGCATCCACTCCCCCATTGCCCTAAAGGGTTATAATAGGGTGTAATCGGTATAATATAATGATCATAGAGGGATAATGGAAGAAAAATGGAAACTACTGTTCAGGATCAATTCTGGAACTGCCAGGCCCTAGGAAGGCTTAGGCAGCTGACTCATTCAGGCAACGGTCCAAACCCTAAATCCTATGTAGAGGAGAATCTGCAGCACCTAATCTGGACTCGCATAGCCCCAAGTGAGGTCCACAGTGTTAGCACCATGTAGAACGATAATCCCCAAGGTACAGGGTACTTAGTGTCATGCAGGATTTTTAGTATCCAGCATAGTAGTTCAAGCTCTTTTGTGGCAAAGTTGGTCCAGTTCCACGCATCCAGTCTAAACCCTAAACCGTAGAAAGTTGCCGCAACATTCAGTTTCTTTGGTTCCAACTAGCTAGTGCACAGTCAAGTACTCTCCTCAAGCACATTGAACCTACGGCTAGAAATCTTGCAGTAATATCCACTTTGAGGTCTAAATTCTACAAGAGTATACATGTGGACCCTGAATTGGAAACCCTATAATAGTTTCCATTTCCTTTTCCATCATTACTATTGTTGCGGCTACTAGTATTAATCACTACTAATGTATAGGGGGTCCCCCCCCCCGAACAATTACC
>CAJNIZ010011558.1:170479-229197 GCA_905231905.1 Symbiodinium pilosum | reverse complement strand
TTATAATCAGAACCCGGCATTAAGTGATAGTCGCTACGCATAGACCATTTCGAGCACATGTCTGCTATGCGGAACTTGTACGTATAGCTCCCAGTAAGTATGTGGTCAGAGGGCGTCCCAGTTATAACCGTGCTTTGCAATGTGGCCCGAGCACTTGTTACTAAGTACGCAGGCTACTAGAAGCCTCCATTTGCAGCATAATGCACGAAGGGCACCCCTAGGGATCCAAATACGTAAATCATACCTGCATTGGGCCCTGAAACCTGTGAGTGTCATCTACATGAGGCTATTTGGATCCCTAGGGTACACCGTTTGCATCATAATCATCGTAATACTAGTATGATTACTCATAATAAAACTACCAATAATACTAGTGATACGAATAAGTCCCAATAATAATCACAGGCGAAACTTTAACACGTATTGGGAAGTCCAGGTAGTCTATGATGTTTGAAGCTGTTAGGTTAAAGTTTTGACAAATTTGGCGATGATACCTAAAGCCTGAGTTTTCCACGCGGTCTTAGGGTTTACTCGTGAAGGCATCTGATACAGGATGATTTCCGTACTCGGCCACCCAACCCGGCCAAAAAACATTGTTCTTTGAGGCTTAGGATCTTGGGGCCTTCACCGGGAGGCAGCGACCTACCTTGCATGGGCGCTTCCGGCCACAGCCCTGGTTCCCAAGCCCTGAACACGTACAAGTCCAAAGTTCATAGTTACAGACCATCAGCATGATCACCCATGTTATCATCTCAACGTGATCATCACCGGAATGGTCGTCCTTAAAATACAATTAGCTATTGGAGACGAATATGAACCTCTGCTCCCGAGATGATTGGCATTGATAGCAATAGCCTGTCGCCCGCAGCGAACACGAGTCTGATGCTAAATGAGCTTGCACATCATCTAGCAATCATCTTAAACAATGTCATGGGTGTGAATTTGTCTGGCGTGTCAAGACTTCAGAAGGACGAGAGTGTACGTATGCGAGACACGCCATCTCGAAACATCCTGCGAAACTCGAAGCACACCCTCGCAACATACCCTCAAAGCGCGTCACCAGACAAACATCTAGCGCTCTTCAGGTCGAGGTGCAAATTTTTGGCCTACTGCCTATATTTTGGGATAAAGGGGCATGATACCTGAAACCTACCCGTGGCATGCGATGGCGCATGCCATTCTCAGCCCTTCAACTCTCACTGTTGCTGGGATCCTGCGGAAGCATATTGCTTTGAGATACTGAGCCTGCTGTTCTTAAAGCATGGAGTGGTCAAAAAGAAAACATGGGGCCAAGAGTTCTGTTTTGCTTTCGGCGCTTGTAGGCAGCCAGTCCAGGGTGCTTTCCGATTTAGAGCCTAGACAAGCCGATTCCAGACACCAAGGGCCAGGCCTCTTCCAACCAATCTATGTGAGCCCGCGTGGCGATAATCCCAATTTCGACCCAGTAGGTATACAATCCTTGACTGAAAATGAAATACCCAAACTGGGGAAGTGCTTATATTTAGCTGGCTCAGCTTTGATCGTCATCAGAATCACGACGTCATAAACATTTCGATTAGGAGTACACGCCCATCATAGAAAGCATGCTGGTGGCTGTGGCCGTTCGCGCAGCCCCAGCAAAGCTGATGGCCGATTATTCAAGCAAACCCCGGAATTGGTTGCTCTTCTGTTTGATCGTGTGCTGTAGAGGCCTTCCCGCGTCACGTGCGGGTCACTTGCGAATCTTCAGCCAGAACCAATAATTCACTGACTTTGATCCAAGCTGCTCTTTTTGAAGGGCCCACTGGACGCGACATGCTCTTCTTGAGATGGTTGGAATGGTTCAGCAGTAACCCTGAACCTTTAAGCTCTGAAAGCCAAGGCCAAGACCCTAGCACTGAACTTTTGAGGCTTCAGCAGATGGCCTGGGAAGGGGAACCTTCGTCGCCGCTGCGGTCCTGAGTGTCTACAGGCCTGGAACAGTGGTGGAGGTAAGGGGCTATCAGGCTATGTGCCCTTTTCTAACATTTTCGGGAGGTTGACCCAGGACTGATGGAGTTTTCAATCAGCTCTGTGAGGGTTGCAAGAGGGTTCTTGGGGTTCAGAGGGAAATTAATGAGTCTCTTCCTACTACTAGGGACCGTTGCTTGACCTGGTAAATGGTTTGCAGTCAGTTCTACCAAAATGTCCTCATCCGGCATACATAGTATGAAGAGTTGTACAATTGACTATGGCTCATATGCCGCTCAAATTGGGCCTCGTGAGCTCGGCGCGAGTGAAGAGTTGAACCCCTCAAAACATCTTCAGAGTTGTCGGTCCACACCAGTGACCCTCTGCGAACCTATAATATGGCGTTCGAAGGTCAGTAGGTTCGCAACAGCCAACTCTAGGTACGGAAGTCTCTGGTGCACACATTTTTTATAGGCTCTTGATTTTGCGGGTTAGTTCATCAGAAAAGTGCTCCTGGATGGCGTAGCTGTTTCACCTCAAGCAAACCTTGGGGACTAGCTTTACGAGGAAATGTCGAGGTTCAGACCTCTGGCTCAAATTGCAAGACCTTGCAAGGCTTGATGAGGACCTATTGTTAGACTCCAGTCCCCCAATCCCTGGAGCCCTGAAAACAAAATCACCTTCGAGCTGGCGCTCCGAAGCTGCCATGGCTGTCGGCGAAGAGCGCCCACCTACAGCTGAAGAGGCGCAGACGGAGAGCGATAGACGGAGACAGAGAAGAGAGCCTTCACGGTTTAGCAGGAGCGAGGTAGTATAGATCTGCAGAAACCAGATAATGTTTTGGGGCTGAGTCCCATGTTTTGGCCCGAGCCTGTGAATCCTAAAGCCTTTCTTTACTACTGGACTGAAGCCTGGAGCTTAAAGGCACTGTAGGGTTCTGGGCTTAACAGCCCTTCACCCTTGGCGCAGCTGTAAAAGGACTAGCCATGTGGGAGGGTTCTACCATGCATTCAATATGCCTAGAGCTCTACGCCCCAACACGACCCCACGCCATAACTCCAATGAACCTTCACCTGTAGTCTTGTTTTGTGACAACCAAACTTTAGACGCCCAAATGCCAATATAAGGGCCCGTATGAAATATCCATTTATATATCGCCCGCTAAGAAGAGTTGGAACCTTCCCAAGACGCTGCAACTCACCGAAAGACGCCCGGTATTGACAAAAAGAGGAGCCGGCAGAGTGGCACTTTAAAGCCTCGGCCCTTGACGCATGGCAGATACTTCTCCGGGGTGGTGCGTATCATGAGGTTAACAAGTTAATCACATTGTTCCGGTTTTTGCCAGGGAGCCAGAACTCTGAGAGGTACCCAGGTGATGATAGGATCCACCAATCATCAAATTCCTTGCTCCTCAATCATTAGCAGGGATTGGTGGCTTAACGACACATCAAAAGCCGGAAGAAGGATATGGGGATAGCGGCAGCGTCTGAGTAGTGTAGTTCATAGATTTTGAAGCTATGTGGCCTCAACGATCGCAGGGCTCATCATGACAGATTAGGATTTGAGGTTAGGGATGTACAAAGCTTGGATTATCCAAGGACTGAAGTATTGGGCAGGAGTCCGGAGTTTTAGACTTAGGTCTTGAGTTAGTGTTCCTTGGTCCTTGGGACGGCATTCCTACTCCGTTCCAAGCCTGTTTTCATTGCATGGGTGAATTTAGTTTATGCGTCTCGCCGGGATCTACACGGAGAGGTTCCTCACCAGGCTCGGGATGTCTTGGTCCATCACACCTCAAGATTCAGCGTGGTGCTGCACCCGAGAGATGCCAAATCCCCGAAGCTCGACTCACTAACCTCCCCCCCACGACAACCACGGAGTTTGCACCGGACTAGCTGGCCTGCCATCATAACCGCAACTAGCATCCTGATAAAGCGGCGACCGGACCAGTGAGGAAGCTGAGCTCGCGAAGCTTCGTGCCCAACGCGAGGCTCTCCGCCAGGAGGTGTGCCAAGAAGTCCATCTTAATTAGCTCCGTTTAATGTGACCATTACCATGGTAGCAGCTGCCTTGGCAGCACAACAACAATGTTTGTGTCAGTGGTCACTTGGGAGCTCTTGCAGTCGGTGAATCAATGACAGCAGTCAACATGTGGGGGTGATGGTCAGTCGGCAAGGTCATCTCAGTTTCCTTACATAGTGGTCTAAACCCTACTGTTGATACAAAAATCCTGCATGACCTTAGTATAATATGATACCATACTTCCCATGGTATAAGGTACTATAAGGGTCATGCAGGATTTTTTGTATCCACCGTAGTTTCCGTTTGATATTCCATGTAACCCCAACATAGCCCCACTTCAGCCCGAATATAATGGTAGCTACATGGCAGGCTTGGTCCATTGGACGGGCCCGCAGCAGCGTAATTCTTTGTCAAGCCTGCCTGGTGTATGGCATTGTTTCCTCAATGCATCTTGCAATTGAAGTCAGAGGCAGGTTTGCTGCAACACGCCGCAAGTAGTAGCCCCTCCCCAATGGCTAAATCTCACGCTCGCTGTGTGTGAGGAGCTCTAAAAAAAGGCATTATAGTCCCAAGTAGAAAGTAAGAGTTTATTCTCCCTTTGGTTGTAGTATTCTGTAAGAGTAGCTTTCTTGCCAGGCTCAGGAAGACGCAGCTCATGTGCGCCTATGCAGGAGCTGGCCGCCATTCAAAGGCGCGATGCCACTGTGGCGGAAGGAAACCGGCCGGGGTCTCGGGTGCAGTTGCGAAACCGGAGTGAGCTTGTTTAGCTTGGGCACATGAGGTCTGGGATTGAGGGGATGTTCACGTTTCCCATGGTCTCAGCAGCTTGAAGCACAATGTTTTCCTGCTTGTACCAAGCCCATGCCGGCTTGAAGATCACGAATTTGCTTTGCTGATAGAGTTGAAGGGATCAAGTATGCTTGAGCGGACACCTCAGTAGCTGACTGTGGACACAGTATCCTTCGATCCGAAATCCTAAACCTGCCAAAATCCCGATCGCAAACCCCGAACCTGCCGGGTATGAGCCGATGGACCTCTTTCCTCTGATTGTGGGCTAAGTTAGTCATTTGTGATGATAAGGAATACCACAGCTTAGTTGGTTCTGTCTAAGTTGTCATAGGCAACCTCTCGCAGCCCATGTCTGATTTCCCAAGGATGGTTCAATTTGAACCTCCAAGTATACATAGATGTAGATCGATGTATTTAGAAATCTCAAAAGATGTGTCTGGTGCTGTGAATTATCTGTGCCGAAGAACTTACCGTTTCTGTTCTGGCCATTTTCACAGCAGAATCGATCTAACCCTAAGCCTCAGGGGTTAAGCCGATTGCTCGAACACCGTGAGGCGAGAGCAGGAGATGCTCGACGCTGCCACAGCTGCCGAGGTTGGGATTCGGGGCGTCAGATTACTGGTCCAGGCTTCTAGGGAGCACTTTGCCGAATTGATTCCTGGTGATATTCGGAGGGCCTCCAGAAAAAGTTTCGGAAGCCTGAAATGGGCAGTACCCTCCCTTCAGCTCGTCGGGGTCTAGGCCGATTTGCTAAGAGGTGGGGTTTGTACAGAAGAGTCACAAATCATCTGTGAGGTAGAAGGGCCATGCGTCTTCACAGGCCTGCAGCCTATGCCTTTCCCTGAGGCCCAACTTCAACCTTCGAGCCAATGTCGGTCGTTAACCCGCTATCGCAAAAAAATACGGTGCTGCAGATTGCATTGACGTCTTCCCAGCAATCCAACAAAAAATCTAACCCAAAGCTGTGCAGCATTAAGCTCTGAACCCCAAGCTCTCCACTCCAAGTCTCTTAACGTTGAACCATCCCGTTCCCGAAGAGGGCGCCCGAGTCGCCGAGTTTGCGGCGCTTCGGGAGAGGATGGGGGAGGCCCGCGGGGCCATGGGAGTCCTGTTAACGATCATGATCTCGGACTCCTCCTTGACAGTACCGTTTTTTGGGAGGGGTTCTATAGAGTCTACAAGTTGACGTATTAGAGTTGCTCGCAGGGATGGTTCTCATTTTGACGCATTATCGGGATAAGGCAAGGGCTGATGTGGACTGAGCTATAAAGTTGGACAATTGGAGGCTTCTTGTCTCTGCAGTTTCTCAAGCTTGCATCCCTTCGTCGGTCCATGGTTTCGAAATGTTTGGTTTTGGACAGCATATCACAAAGGGTCATATGTGAGACCCCTATGTACTGTAGTGGCGAGGACCATTGTGGACCTGGCTTAACCTCTGGTTGTCTTGAGATACTTAAGATTCATCTATGTACCCAAAGATTCATTCTCTTGTTGCATGGGCTCCAAAGGTAAGTTGAGAAAACGATGTAGGGGTGAGCTATGCTTCAGCATTGCCAATCCCTTGATGTTCTAAAGAAATATACCGTGTACTTGCTAAGGGCATGACACGTAGGTGATTCTTGTCGGGCTGAGGATTTTGGATCTTGCCTGCTTGGGCTTGATTCCTCCAAGCTGCCAAAAGGCGCCTTGAGCGCAGACTTGAAAATCACGGCCTTCTCCCAAGCTTAGCCTGCCAATGGTTTCTCTCCCTCATCCAACACAGTGACATAGTGTGGTAGGGACTATAGCTGAACCCTGATTCCCAAAGCCACCGACAGGTGAAGGACATGGCGGAGGAGTGGCTCTTGCTGCCAGTTCACATTTCAGGTTTGGAGTCTGATGTCTAGGGTTGAGCTTCAGAGAGACTGTCTGGTATGGTAAAGTCTAAGTAGCTTCGACTGCGATGTTTGGCGTTTTGAGGGCTTCGCACTGTGCAATGCGCCTGCTTGAGGACACCTTAGCAGAAGCTGCCGCATCCTCAGCGCTTGCTTTTGAGTTGAGCGCTTCATATTTCGCTTTGAAATTAGGCTTGGGATTCTGGGCTTTCAAGCTGCGTTTGGCTTGGCTTCTGTCGGGGACCGGTTTTGCTTTGAGTTTTGGCTTCGGTTCAGTATGGGAAGTGCCGAGACAGCCTTCTGCACAAGGTATAAAGGCCGCGTGTAATTAAACGTGCGGCTGTGTGCTGGAGATTAAGCCTGCTCCTTCTGACAAGATGTGCGACCGCTCAGAATGCTAGACCTGGCCTTGCGCGGTTATGGTGGAAACCTGTCTGATGCCTGATTCGATTCCATGTCACAAGAGGCAACCAGCCCAGGAGTCCTGCTTACCCCAGGAAATCTGAACAAAACAGGGAACGCGGCTGCCAGGAAGAGAAGGAGCTTGCCTTGGCCGAGGACTGGGGTGCAAACCTTTCCCCAAGGGCCCAGGTGTACAATTTTGCTTGTCTTAGCATTTGCTATAATCTGGATCATTTGTTGCACCTAAAGGCTCAACATGTTAATTGTTGGGCCTTAAAGTATGAAGGCTGAAAACTCCCTGCTACGGACGTTTGTACGACAGAGGTTATCGCAGGGTGATTTCCCAAACCGTGCTCAGATCCAGATAGCCAGTCAAATACATCCCTCAGATACCTTGTGAAAAACAGGGGATCTCCAGAAGAGAGCCCATCAAGCAAGGTTTCAGTTTCGAGCGCGCATGAGCGCTTTTTCGACTCTTTGACCGTTTGAGCAGAACCAGGGTACTATACCATGCTCGTATTCCTCTAGAAGCCCTGATGTGCAAAGCCACTCATGAGCTTTTCTTCTCAAGGAGGGAACCTGAAGTTAGACCTATCCACTCCAGGCTGAACGGTGTGTAGGCTGCATAGGGTCAGGCAGGGTTTTCCAACAGCAGGTCCACTTCTACACATCCCAAGCCCTTAGGAAGCATGGTACTTTGGCATAGTTATGGCTATGCAGGGTTGGCCCATGAACTGAAACATGTAGGTATCCAACCTGAACCCTAAACCCCAGAAGGCTTCTTGATGTTTTATGCCTCTACGTTTGGAGGAGTGTCGCGGCCTGCGAGCTGATCGCTTGGAGACGGAAAAGGGGCTCCGTGAGGCCGTCTAATTTGGAGGGATGGGCCCCCAATGTGCCACAGTGCCAAGTGCAGTAAGAACCTAGACCGGATTCCGGAGCTTCGGAAGTACCATCCTCGGTGGCCCACCATGTAGACGATTGGGGGAGGGTGGGCTTAAGTACCTCAAGCTAAGATGATATTTCAATTGCCATAACTCTAGCGTTACTTCAAGTACCTATGAAGCTATGCTGGAGCATGCTGGACTTTATCTTTGGGGATGCCCAAACGCGGGCTCTTTTGCCGAGTTCTGGGCTCAGAGGTCCCCTGCTAAAAGCTGTGCTGTTTCTGAAGCAGGCATCTCCTCGTATAATCCCCAAAGGGCGAGGATGCTTCTTCAGGCATGACTGGTTGGACTCACGCAGGGCTAAGATTTATAGGGATTCTGCAGCGTCCTGTCATGCGGTGACGTGTCTACCGACAAACCTAGCGGACGATCTGTGGGATTTCTAGTCTGTAGATGGCGCTGCCCCAAGACTTGTTCGAACTTAAGTCATAAGCAACCATCCCAGCATCATCACGATCTTCGTGGCCGCTTGAATCTTTGTAGTTCAAGACTTGGTTTGTGTGTTCCGCCAGGAAGCTGCAAAGCTGCGAGCTTTGACGCAGCGCATGGAGGAGCTGGAGGACCGCATGAGGGCTCTGAGAACTCAGGGTTGGCGAGAACTCTTAGTGGGCTGTGAAGTCTATACCGGGCTGTTTCATGCGTGCACCCCTAAATCTTTGGGAGTGCTCTATGAGGCGGGCTTTCTGAAAGATGGATAATCATTCATTCTCAAGTGTAACCAGCATGTCAACATGCTCGCCCAAAGATCCTAAACTTCAAGCCCGAACCTACTGGGGACTTTCTTCTCCCTTGGAGCGGAAGGTGGCTGAGCGTGCGGAGCTTCGGCGCATGGCAGAAGCGCACGCAGCCGTGCGGGAGGCGTGTCCAAAGGAGCAGGTTGAGGACGCTAGAGATTAACAGTATTCTGCCGGTCTTGGATTTGGGACTTTTCATGTTCATCGTTGAGACAGGCTTCAAGACGTCTGAAATATTGGCATTTTGTGTTTTGATCGCAGAGATTCCATGTAAGCAAATCATTCCAAGCAGACCATGCTGTACCCTATACTGCAGTGATAATCAGTTGTGTAGGTCCGCCGCTTGTCCGAGGTCGCCGAAGGCCTTCCCTGTGCGGACACCGACTGGAAGCCCTTATTCAAAACCTGGTCTCTCCTTTTCGCTGGTTGGAAGTGTTTGACGAACTTCACATTGAGACCAGACGCCAAAGGCCGAAACTCTCTACACCCCTTGCGCGCCGATGCTTGAAACCTCAGCCTCATAGCCTTTCATTCAAGGTCCGGAGAATAACAAACACTGCCCAGCAAACTCGCACGCCTCTTCCCGCCCAGCGTTGAAGAACCTCACCATTTGCCATGGGAATGTGGGCTTTTCATAGCAGTCCAAAACCCTAAGTCTCTAATGACTTGTCCTGTGCCAGCATCAAAGCCCCCTGCCCCACCCCTTCAACACAAGACGCCCATCCACGACCGCACAAGTCATGCGCCCATGGGGCATTCAGCCAACTAAGCTGTAGAACGTCCGATCACCGCAGGTGCGAGTTGGACGCGTTTTCTCCTGTAGTACTTGAACCTGAACTAATCTGTGCCGTCAACATGGCAAACTACAATGGTCGCTGATCTGTAATGTTTTGTAAGCCAGTACATCAGCAGTACATGCACTTACCTTTTGAGTTCATACCACAATTCAGTACTAGACACGGTCCCAAGATCGGGTTGCCGGATTCGGGGCTGAGTGCTATTGGCGAATTCCCGCATGTTTCAGGCCGCGTGGAAGCGGACGAAAGAGCTCCAGGACGGTGACAACAAGAATGGTTCGGTAATTCCTATGACTCCTATCTTCCCAATTGAAGATCGCTTGGGGTTGCCAAGTAATCCGTGTGTCGCACGGAGTTTCCAAGAAACGGAGGAGGTCTGGGGAGCGAAGGTGTTTAAGATTCGGGGGGCGCAATGTTTCTAGTTAGTTGTTCATTGATAGTGTGTGCACACAATTATGAGCAGCGTTTTTCTCTGCATGAATGATGGCCGTGAAACTGCAAGAGTGCTCGCGTAGCCTCGGGCCTGCAGGGCGTAGTCTGGCGTAGTCTCGCGTAGTCACGTGTAGGTTATCTTGTCCGCGTAGTCTGCGTAGTTTGTATGTTTGATAAGACATTGCATTTCACGTTGTGTAGGCCAGGTGTGCCGCGTAGTCCGCGTAGTCACCTGAATAGCAAGAGTATCCACGCGTAGTTTCCTCCACAGGGAAAACAACCATTCCACGTAGTTTGCGTAGGCCCTCCATGTCAGTAGAAGATTTTTTATAAAGAAAAAAACAATGCTCAGTTGAGGTGTAAATGATTTGGCATTTCAGGAAGGGGGAAGGGGACCCTTCCGGGGTGGTTGCGCGCTTTAGGGTGTTGGAACTGAGGATTCAGAAATTTGGTTGAAAGGCTGGTGATGGAGGTGGTTTATCCATCCTTCGGGAAGGATTGTAACACGTGGCCGCCCGACATTAGGGTTCAGGTTGTAATCACATGATCTGATGTTTTGGCTACTGCTTGAGGCTGCCCCTTCGGACACTGGGTTAGCAATTCTGGTACGGTTGACGACCCCCCCTGCCGCCGACTCAACTGCCACTCCACCACACCGCCACCGTGAGTGCCACCGCCTCTGAGTATTGCCCAAGGATGATGACCTGCCGCCTCTACTGCTGATTGCTTCTAAAGCTAACGCTGCTATCGCGGTCTGGCGCACTAGAGCAGATAGGTGCCACGATATGAGGGTGGCTTCTTAGGCTTCGCCAGATATTCAGTGTTGCTGCAAGTATCTATCATTCGGAACTCTGGAGGTTGGTTGGGCAAAGCGCTTCAGTCAGAACTGTCAACCAACAAACCGTAGTAGAACTTGTACGAAGTGATTGTTACGATGTGCTACTCCAACACTACGGTGCCAATCGTGGGAATGGTTGTGAGCAGTGTATCGCAGGGCACAATAAGCTAGAGAAGCAGTTGTGGCAACGTGTCTAGTTCAGGAGCAGTAAATGTTCGGATGAAGCGTCCTTCTACTGTGCCTCCAAGATTCCCTTAATATCTAATCATTTTGCCGGGTGTTGGAAGCCGATGCACGGGTTTAGGGCTGCCCAAAGTCTCCGATCTGCAGGAAGAGACAGAGAAGCAAGCCAGGGAGATGAGGACAGCCACTGAGTGTGTTTCTGCTGAGAGAAGTAATGGTGGCCAAGTGCACCAGGTGTCCGGAGCCAAGTGAGCCTCAAGGGAGCACGTGTCAATTTCAGCACAAGGATACAGTCCCTATCCGGTCAGACCTTGAGAAAGCTCCTTTTGAAGACTAGTGTTCGCATGGCATTCTACCAGAGCAAGCATGCTCGAGTCATAAAGGCCCCACACATGAGGAGACCAAATCCTTGCGACGGGAGCTCCTTCAGGCCCCAAATACACCTGACGTAGACAGTGCCTGAAACTCCTGTCGGAAGCCCCAATGGACGCCAAGCATCCACTGAATTTTCATTAGGCGCGCTAGCAGTACCCAGCTGATTGGAAAGTAGCCGCGCCTTGGTAACTCCCTTGTAGGACAAACCTAGCTGCTGAGCTGGAAAAAGTCCATGCCGAGCTGAAGCAGGCAGGACCATTCGCTTAGGCTTAGGCTCCACGGGTTTCTACTTACTATTAGCACCACAACTCCCACCCATCCATGGTTGTAAAATCTAGTCCTCCTCAAGGAGTTGTGCATCACGGCGGGTATCTTGTAGGCTTAACATACTGCCGTCGATTAGCCTTGCAAGCCTTGGAACATGAATTTTGCGTACAGAATACCAGCGCCGGTCAAACTCAAAATTCAGGCAGCGCGGGTGCGCAGTGAGACAACGAAAACGCGACGAACACTCTCAACTGCGAATTGGAAGCCGCAGAGCCTGGTTGGACGACGGCTCGCAAGAGAAACTGCGAATGCACTGCTTTTGCAGTTAAGGACCCGAATGCCCAGTCCCAAGCAGCGCCCTCAACACCGCCTTAAATTACATTCAAGCGTTGATCCTACAACTTTGATCCTAAAATGCAAGCTACCTTCACCCTCAGCCCTGAAATATTGCTTGGAAGCTTTGAACACAGGCAAAGGAGGGCATCTACCAGGGCGTTCAGGCGGAGGTGGTCCGCCGACAGGAGGCGGGCGCCTGCCTACTACTACCACCACCACCACGACGACGACGACGACTACTACTACTACTACTGCTGCTGCTGCTGCTGCTACTACTGCTACTACTGCTACTACAGTACTTCATTCGTGCTTTGGATAGGTTACCAGCATTTCAGACGTTGACTGGCGTCAGGAAGCAGAGTTCAAGATTAGGGGATCGGGCTTCATGGTTCACGTCCAGGGAGTATAGGGCTTGAGGGAGAGCCACGTCGCAATGTCTGAGGTGTTGATCTTAATGGGTGTTAGGCAATGGCGGCTTTTTTTCATGACCTGCGCAGTCACGCCTGCAAAAGATGAGGTGGGGTTGACCCTGGATGATGAAATCAAGAGCATTGACAGAGCCGCTTGGGTTGCAAGATGATGGAGTTGCTGGTTGCCATTGCGTGAACTGGAGTGGTAGACCCTGGCCAGGAATGTAGCCTGTGCTAACTGAGACCAGAAATTAGACGGTTCTCAAAACATGGCCAGGGTGATTTTGGTAAATTGGGATGAGAGATGGTTTGTGGCACTACCCCAGCAGGTTGGCACTTCCCAGGGCAGTGGGTGGAATGGATACCCCAGCAATCCCAGTAAGAGCCTGAACACCACGACTCATGGGAACTTTTCTCGATGTTCCCGGGCCTATGGCCATTCATCTTGAAGTGGGTTTTCTTTTCCTGCCTCCAGATTCTGAGCAAAAGGCGCCACGGAGGAGAGCCCGACCTTAAACAATCAACACTTGAGAGAAAGTTTCATGCGGCTGCACAGGGCCTACATGATGGATAACAATCCTTTGCTTTGGATGTTAGAAGCTGATAATTTGGGGGGGGGGGGTCCTGTTGGATCCTCATGTTGAGAAATGGCCCCATGTCTGCTCTCATGGGCCATTCCTACAGTAATCCCTGTAGTCATCTTCGCATAGTGTGGATCAAAATAGTGTTGATCCAAAAACAGGAAACGGCTTCCTGTTAGGCGGGTCCGGCGTTGCGAGTTTTGAGTGTAGCTCAGGTGGTGAATGACAACCTCGAAGAAGCAAAAGGCCGCGCACGGTACCTCGAGGACTGTGCATGTCAGAAAGCTACTGCCAAAGAACCAATACCCTACGCCCTAAACTCTAAACCCTATAAACCCTAAACCCTAGGGTTTGACTTTAACCCCACCGCAATGCCGACATGGCAGGAGAAGACGCAGAGACTGGTCAAGGAGACCCAGGCTGAATGTGCTGCTTGCTATCTGACAGAAAACACCTCTTTAACACAAATCTTACACTCTGAGTTATCTGACACAAATTTTTCAATCTTTGTTAGACTTACAAAGATGCTTAGAGATCCATGTTCTGAAGTGACCGCCTGCCATGATTTGTGTCTGGAGTTGATGTTGATGGGGTTCAGGGGTTGGGTTTTTGGGCCTGAGGATTCCAGGCGTAGGCTTCAGATTTCACGGTCCGGGCTTGGGTTCGTTGCTTTGGGGTGCAATGGGCAAGCTGCGGGCATTCAACTGAAATAATTTGAGGAGTTGTGGTTGAGATTCAGGAGTTGGGAGCCTTAGATCTGGACAGCACAATGAATGCATTACTGGCACTCCCCTGTCATCCCTGTCGACTTCCAGAAATGCTCTTTGACGTGGCAGCAAGCAACTTGCATGAGGTTTCGAACCTTGGTCAGAAGTGTAGGGTTGCATTCCCCAGAAGGCCGAGTCAAACAACCCGCAAGAAATGTTTCTGACGTGGTGCAGGCGAGGGACTTCGCCCTCGAGAACAAACTGTGCGACCACGTCGCTCGAGCGGTCAGGGCCCTCAGAGCCGGGACTCCATAAGTCCAGTGCATTGAGCGTGTGTCCAGTGGTTCAGGCTTGCGCCGAGGCTTGCAGGGTTGCAGATTGATTTTGCCCTCTGGAGTGGCCCTTGAATCCAAGACGTTCGAGGCGGAACACCAAAGCATCATCCAAATGCGTCCGCTTGTTACCGATGTCTGACTTTGCATTTCAGTCTTACCCTGCACCACGTGGCTAAGGGCACCTGATTCACAACCAAGTTTCTATGATTCCTCTGCCGTCCTTAAGAGCTTAAAGTGACGAATTGAGCCGCCTTCTTGAGCAGGCCTTACGCATCCTTGAGAGGTCTCATATATCAGGTGAGCAAGTAGGAGAGGAGATAGGCCTCGATGAAAAACCGTCAGGTCGCTGCTTTGGAAGTGGCATCGACGGTGAAGGCCTCTCGGAAAATACAGAAGCTTCTCGTAACATCAAGGGCACAGGGCTCAGGCCTTGGTGATCAGCAGAAGGCTTTGGCTTTGGTTTCGCAGGTGTTGGAGTTGCTGTTTTCTTGTGTTGAAGGTTTCTAAGCCTAAGGTTTGGCTTTGGGTTCAGGGTCCCACCAAATGGCGCAAGGAATGAGGATGGGTTTAGGAATGCTTGTGGGGTTGGAGGCTTCCAGCACACTAGAACAGATCATCGGGACAGGCTGTTTCTGAGATCATTCGATAAAAGGCAGCAGCGGCCTGAAGTCTCCTTTGCATGTAGCTTCACCTGCTAGGGCCCAGAAATGCAACGCCGCCTAAGATATGAATTCAGTTTTGGGTTGTGTAGAGGTACGGCATTCGAGCTCATGGGAGGGAAATTCGAGGCTGAATCTCTGATTCATGATTCTAAGCCTGGTCGCTCAGACACCGATTTGTAACGAGCGCTAACCCTATATCATTCGGAGCTTACTTCTGACCTTTGCCTTCGTCTGCCACAACTCAACCCCTGCAATGATGAAGGCTGGCATTTCAGTTGAGCACCAGGACGCGGGTGTTGCGGTCTATGCTTTGCTTGCAATATGCTTTTGCTAGTTGCGGGTCAAGCCAGGTCTCAGACAAGTGAGAGATGCGTGAGCAAGGGACAGGGGCGCTACTGCATGATCCTGGAAGTTTGCGTGCCAAACTTTATTCAGCGGCTGCTTTTCAGTTTCTGAGAACTTTCTGGCAATCTTCCCAGCCTAGTTGCGCTGCTCTGTTCAAGATTGACAACAGCCCCTGAACACTCAATCCTTTATGTCAGAATCGCTCCAGGAAAACGAGCGACGGCGGCGAGGAACTGCTAAGGTGACTCATTAAACTTTCTTTATTCGTTTGTATTCGTGTGTCTTGGGCGGTGGCCTGTTGAGTGGAAACAAGCGTGGGTTTTCTTGTTTTTGCTAAGGCCATCTAGCTTTCATCCCCCTATTTAAAGTACTCTAGATTTTTTAAGGTGTTGTTGGTCATATCCCTGATTAACAGTTTTCAGAGCTTAGGGGTAGTAGAACCAAGTGTGCCAGGCCTTTGGCGACGTCTTCCCAAGAAGCTGCTTGGCATAACTTGTGCTACTCTAAGTCTCTAAGGGTTCAGGGTATGGAGGGTACTTAGACTTTGGGTTGGAGATCAGGAAGTGTTTCGAAGTTTCAGGTATGGTGGCTCAACGTGCTGAACAAAATCAATGAGGAACGGTTGCACCCAGAATTTGGCCTTCTGGAATATACTGCACACTTCCAATGTCTTCAAATCCCAGGCAGTTTGAGGCAATCTTCCCGAGATTGGGCCAGACGAGCAACATGCTTGACACCATGTTTGTTCAACCTGTTAGACCAGCTGGAAAGCAAGTTCGTTCATCTAGGCCTATAGGTGAGCATTAGCCGACGAAGCAAAGCAGTCATGGAGCGAACGCGAGCCGAACCTGGACTTACCTGAGCCCAAGCCCAAGCCTTGCAGATCCCAGACCAGAAGCCCTTTGCTCCCAGAGCCTGAGCCTAACCCCCATGCACCAGCACTAGCTCGATAATATGACCATTTGGTAGGAAGGGGCACCTAGGTATAGCAACGGTCAGTTGCTTGTTCATACACCTCTACACGCGAGACCTTTAAACTGTATTTACCCCAAAGCACGTATTCTTGCACCCTAACCTCGAACCATGTTGCTCCTCAGCTTGCAGGCACCAACTTCAACCTAGTGGGCATGCACACGGCCAAGCCGCGTGTCGGCCCGCTGCCTCTGAGCGTGGATGCTGTCCCAAATGCCTGAAACGAAAAAGCATGAACGGAGGGGGGATATAGGGCTGGTGCAAAGGGTTCCGGGAGTAAGGATGCGGACTTGGGGTCTGGCATAGAGACGCAGGGCCGCTGCGCCATAGCGTTGCAAGTTGAGATCCATCTTATAGCATCATATGGCAGCTATAGCACCTTCAGCTTTAACACCAAGACACAAGACCCTTGTTTCCATACGAAGCTTCCTACGACCCACTATATTTTGAGTTACTTGATGGTTTCCAGTTTTCTTTTCCAGCAGCAGCCAAAATTCCTCGGCAGGTATCGCGGTCGCAGGCGTTGTGGATGCCTGGAGTGGGGGTCTCGGGCCGTCTCTGGGTGCTTTTAGAAAAGTATGTGAAGTTCGGGGCTTATTTAGAAGGACCGCCAAGGCATCCCAGAATGAGGGTTCCCATGATGGTGATCCAGGGTTTATAGAGTTTCTCATGCTTTTCAGCAAGATCCTGACCACAGCAGCGATAGTATGTCGAATGCCATTAACAATACCCAGGATCATGGTGAAAGAAGCGAGCAGACAGCTATTAGCTCGATTTAAAAAATCTTGTGTAGCATGGATCAGAGGAATGTGCTCAAATAATGCGCTATGCCTTTATGCATTTGAGCAACAGAATAAAAGGCACAGAGGAGAGGCCTCTCACGTGGCAGGAGTTCCAGCACACTTCAAGTCTCAATGCCCGGATATATCTGGCTTCGAAGGTTCATCGCCTCTAAGCAGAGTGGTGCCGGCGCTGCTTTGCTTAGCTCTCAGGACTGGAGTGTTTTCTGATTGGGGATTTGGCTCAGGGTGTCCTGTAAGCTTGTTGGTTGCTTAGTTTTGCGGCTTGGAACCAGTGCTTATGTAGGATTTCTGGGAGTTTTTCGGCGAATGCGGACTAGATGCTCTGAAGAAATCAAATGCTGGAAGCCTGTAACATTCCTTAAACCATCCCACAACCATCGCCCCAAGGCTGCGATTGGCCGCTCGCTTCCTTCAGGCTACCAGCACTCTCAGCTGAGATCCTCTTTGGGAGCAGAGTTCTCGATGTGAAGTCTTTGTGATTACCGTCCACTCTTGGACAAGATGTGTGCAGCTCTTGTGAAAGACTGATTCCGCTGGCATTGTCAGGGTTCTTGAGTCGGTAGAAAGGCTTGCTCCAAGTCGTGGGCTATGCAGTTGGAGTCACAGGTACCAGCACACCTGTCAAACTGTTAAGTTTTGGTAATGAGGACGTCAGCGTAGACCCGGACTGCTTCGGCCCAAAACCATGCCTCCAAAACCCTACCCCTTTCTCCTGTTCAATTGGATGAGCTGCAAGCATGTCCCTGGCAGGCGCAGCAAATCATGCGACTCTACTCAGGAGCAGAGCAATAGTGCCAGGAACGCACGAAAAAGGGAGTCACGATTCACTGTAATGGAGCACTGGAGGAATTAACAAGCCCAGTGCTCAGAAATTCTCAGGCATACGATGCCGGCAGAGGTCTTTCGTGACGGGTAGTTTTCATTGTCGACATACAACACTGAGATCAAGACGGAAGCGTAGCGACAAGAGCTATAAGATGGTCGGCTTCAGGCTGAAAATCCTCCATCCTCACCGCCCCCTCTCCGGCTGTAAACGCAGGACTAGCGTCGCTGTGGCAGTAATGCTGACTCATACACTGGTTCAGGAGTAGACTTGTCGAGGCCGAAGGCCTTTGCTCCAGGCTCAGCACCCATATAGCGTCCAGATCCAGAGTTCAGGGTGGGCGGGTTGAGGTTGCGCGCGTGGCAGAGATCCCAGAAATGGCACAGCATCGAGGGAGTCAACCTGGGCCTTTTAGAGTTGTACCCTGAGACGTGGGGCAACAGGAGAGACTTTGAGCTGGAATTGTATGGTTGAGGTGTGAGAGGTTGCTGTACTAGGGTGCTGTTGAACACGTAGTTGTGTTGCCTTGAAGCACTCACCCTGCAGCAGCAAGTTGTTCCAGATCTCCCTTCCTCACATGACACGGCCGAATAATTAGACCCAAAGCACTAACCACAGTATGAACCCCAGCATGGTGAACTTGCAGGAAGCTTCACGACATCAGATGGTTTTAGAATCGGCGAACCATTCGCCCTGAGCAGGGGTTGACATGCCAAAGGAATCTCAACTTCAAGCCTACACGCTATCTGGCAGAACATCCCAAGTGTTGAGGAGACCCAGGATGATGACCCCAAGTAAATCAAGCCTAGCTAACCCACAATTCCATTCCGCCCTCCCGTTTCGAAAGCCTGCACCTGCAGCATTAGCTAAGAACCAGCCTGCATGTTTGACAGGATGAGGATGCTTATCATCCCGGCAGTAGTATCCGATGCAAGCAAGAATTTCTACATCTCAGGCAGCGCATCGTCGCTGGGGATTCAGCGTGGTGGAGGAACAGGCGGGTGCGCACCATTGCGCACCGCATACTGCATGGCTCACTAGCCTAATACATTTTGGTTTAAAGGGCAGCCGATGGTGCTTGTCCTTATTGATTTTGCAACATATTTGCAATTCATTGTCATCAAGTCTGCAATGGCGCGGCTGTAGGCACGATGGTAGCTTGTATGATGTCTGTTGCCGCTGTCATCTCTTTTACCTGGAGGTTCATATTCCTAAGATGCTGTTCTGATAAGCTCTGATAAGCTCTGTCTGCTCCGTTGCTGGAAGAGTGGCTACCGAGCTTTCTGTCGTCCTTCGAGATTTTCTGGCCTAACATGCTCATGAAGCGGCTAGCATGCAGAGGCTGTCGACAAATAATATCGCATCCAGTGGTAGCTTTAGGTAGGTGGCTCTCCAACCGCCTGTGGCGCAGGACTCTGAAAGAAGGAAGGAGGCTACAAACGAGTGCCCTCGATTTCTGTCTGCGCGTCCCTAGTGGCATCATCCAAGCGCACTCATACTGAGACTCCAGTTGCTTTCGGTTTGGAGACCCTCGGCCCTGAGCCTACACTACAGTGCTACAGCTCCGCTAAAACCTCAAGTCATCTCAGGCCTATACATTCTCCCGCTCTAAATCCCAGCTTGTGCAGGAATGGGCCCAGGCAGGTCTTGCTTTCTATCGTCAAGGTGATGTGTCAGGGGCCTGGATAACCGGCAACACAAGCTTCTGTATGAGCCGTAGGGCTTTTGGTTGAAAGGTTCTGTGGGTAGGCTATACGGCTGCGGTTTGGAGCTAAGAGCTTTATAGGCAAGTTTGGGATTGATGTGGGGCACTGCGGTGCTCTGCCTTAGATTTTGGCTTCCACCCCAACCCATTGTGGAACCTAGTATTCTTTTTCAAGAGTTTCATCACTGCATGTAATGGGAAGTTCTTCATGGCCCAGCCTACAGCAACCTGACTTGGAAACCACAGGCCATGGTAGTCCAAAAAGCTTTGGTCAGCGCTCGGTTCTGTTCGAAATACCCTTACATCTAAAAAAGGCAAAGCGCCATGCCCCCAGTTGCAAGGCTTAGCCCATAAGTTGTAGCGTTGACAAAAGCAAGCCTTGCAAACACCAGGTCAAACGTGGTGCAACAGCCCACGGCTCCACTTATTGGCCCAAAGATGTTTTTGGAGGGGAATTGACAGAGGACATGAGCCATCCGCTCCCCATCTTCCAGAAGCTAGTTTCCATTTTATTTTCCATTATCCCTGTATAGCCACAATATATACCTTAGTATAACATAGTAGTTTCCATTTTCTTTTCTATTCTTCCTATATTCCAAGGAGTTACATGCTGTTGGACCTGCATGAAGACAAAGGCCGGGCGCGTTGAAATCGATTGATCCCTACCACAACCCAGACCTCCTAAAGGATCCAAAAAATGGACCCCCCCCAATATGAACCCATTTACTACGTTGGAGAAACTAGGGAATTATTAGGGGGCATTTTGTGGATCCTTTAGGGGGTCCGGAAACCACCCTACCCAGACAACAGCCGTGATGCAAAGCTGCAACTTGAAACCTTGCACGTGATATTGGATGATTACCCTGTAATGATTTCTGCTGTTACCACCGCTGTTTCTACTACCTTTTTAGCATGCTTTTTGATATCAGTTGCAGTACTACGCATCCATTCTTATTGTTGTAAAGGCTGGTGCTACTGCTATAGAAGCCCCAAGCCCTTGAAGCAGCACCACGAGAGACAACGACTAGTAGGATTCAAATGCAGGAGTAGTACCCGCTTAGTTCCCAAATTTAGGGTCCCATTTTGTACCCTTAAATATTAGGTGCTGTAATATAACCTATAACCAAAAGGGGCCCATAATTTGGAGAACAACCCATCTGATTATGGCTTAGAGCCTCGGCTTGGAGGTTGGGATTGTCTACATGGAGCTATGGTCTAAAGTCCTGGGGAGCTTTATGGGGCTTATTAAAGGAGATACTTGGAGTTTGGACTATAGCAGTTTGGGACTGATTCCGCACATAAGCTTTAGAGCTATTCATGGGCAGAGTGTCCGAATGAAGCCCAGAACCCAAACCCCACCCCACTAGCTGTGTGGCCTATATATGGGATGCTGGCCGACGACGAGATGCCTTTGCGCTTCAACCTCGATGCCCGAACCACCCCAATTGCACCCCAGCGGCCAGATTAAGAAGTGGCGCTGAAAGGCAGCCAACAGAGAGTGGTGCCAAAAGATAGCGACATCCTACATGCCAAGAACCACAATTTCTTAGTGGCCTCGGAGTGGAGCTTGTCAGCTTCATCAATGTTTTTTACCCACGCCGTGAGTTTGGGCTCATGCCCTAAACCCCGTATTAACCCTGTAGGTAGCCTATCTAACATCCTCACATACTTACTGGAGCAATCCCTACAGCCAATCCCGGCAAAAGAAGGGCTGATTGCAGCCTGTGTCAGGTGACGCAGTTGGATTGTAGCTTCCGCCAACTGCAGCGGGCTGAGATGAGTCACAGCCAGAGTGCCTTCAAACGCATTACTGTCAATAGGATGCAAGGGGACACTGCAGTTTGCTCTCATGGGAGCACAATGATGTACGGTTTTAGTTTTCGGCCCTACAACACAGACTTCTGACACACCAGAAGAAGAGGCAAGAAAGACTGGCACGCCCAGAGCACGTAGAGTGGGGAACAGGGCCCTACGTTTTTGATATTGCGGCTAGCGGCCCCAACGTCCAGACCCCTGTCCCCAGCTAGAAATGCGCACATCCTTCGCGCACGTTCCCATACCTTGCCAATTTGAACAGCGGACGCCCTGCGGGCTCAAGACTTTCACCCAGGATGCAATGGCGGAGGAGGCAGCTTCACACATGACACTAAGGGGCTGAAAGTAGAGGATATTTAGGATATGGTCTCAGGCTTGAAGAATTGACACGATGCCGCCCCAGAGCAAACTGGCAGTAACTGGCAAAGCGGGGGAGGAGCCGTTTCTGCCCTTCCCCCGGAGCAGATTCCTCCACCCACCCAAAGCAGCACACTGACCCTGCACTCAAACTCACAACCCAAGCCCAAGACATAACATCCTGGGTGCAAGTTTGGTTGGCTGATAGACGCCTTGCTGCTCACAAGATGGAGGAGCCGACAGTGGAGGCCGAAGGGTAGGGGTTAGTTTAGGCAAGGCAGGTTGCAATGGTTCCCTCGGACAACAGAAAAGCTGAGGATACATAGCTGAGGATACATTGTCCTTTCTTCGTAATCATTCGACAGGTAGGTCATCATCAGCAAATGCAACTGGGGAATCCAGAACATTCATCCAAACAGCGGGTATTCTAGTGCTGTTGGTGAAAGGTGGCGTTGCGTGCGTGGGCGTTGAGTTTTGCAAGCCTTCATGTTTGGCCAAGCCTTCAATCCTCGCAAGCCGGAAACATCGTAGACCCCCCAAACAAGAACTCTGTTCTCTTTGCTGAGCACACACTCGCCGAATCCGTATCATGTAGCTTCGTGTTCTCACTTCTCTGGTTCCTTCGTGCTGTCAGGACGTCCTTGAAGCCAAGGGTGCCAGCGCTGGGACGCTTCCACCCCAACATCTGGTGAAGCATCCTGGCCTGAACTCGGGGAAGGTTTTCTTGTCGAGTTCCTGGAGACCACGTACTTCATGCGCTATAGTATCAGATGTATCCACACAAGGAAACTCTTTCCCTTGCAAGCTCTCCCCTGCAACATGTGGACATGAGCTTGACTGGACTGCCGCACGCTTGCGCACACCAAGTCTACGCTCTGGACTCCACAAAATCCAGACCTCAGAACATGAACCACAAATCTTCAGCTAAGTCACATTTCAACATCCTGAGCGTTCACACTTTGCCCATCTCCTAGCGCAAGAGTCGCAAGAGTTGCAAACGTCAGCAAGTCAGCAAGGATGTTCCCTCTGTTTCACATCTGAGTCCTCACTTCCAAATTTACTACCTGGACCCATAAACTATCTATAACTACAGCCTATTTGTTTCATACCTTTGGGGTTTAGGTACTCATTCATCCTGAGGGCAAGTAGCGGCTCAGTGAAGCTTCCGCTGCTGAAGCGGTCGGCCTCGGACTCTGCGGTGTGCCGAAGCTGCAGGGATGGAATTACTGGGTTGCTGTTACTGGGGGTTAGATAGGGATGATGGAAAATAAAAATGAAACTACTACTATATCAGAATAAGGGATGATGATATATTATAAGAAAGTATATATATACACACATATATAGGGATAATGGAGAATAGGATGGAGACTACTATTTAGAGTCCCATTTTGGTGTCCTCCCTGACTTTCTGGGATCCCGGTAAACTGGGTTGCTGTTAAGGAACTTAATCTAAGTTACTCTATTGGGGAACCCATATTAATTACTAATATATATATATATACCCAGTATGGTAACTCAATATAAGTTCCTTAACAGCAACCCAGTAAACCTTTAGGATTCATACTACAACTTCAAGATGTAGCATATGTGCTGGTCTATGGGAGACCACCAGCTAAAATCCAATCCTCAAACATGTAGACCTCCCCTCACCCGTCCTGACCCAGCCCTGGACTCAACAGGGGCTGCTGTGAAGAGGTTCCCCTGGACAGGACGATGCCGTGTCAGTTCTGAGCCCGCATCTTTGATATTGCGGCGGGGGCTGTTTCAATGACATCGTTGGTTCATGAACTCTTCACACAGTTAACAGATTACCGATTTCGTAGCCGGCCCGATCTGGCTTCAAAATCTGAGCGGCACGTGCGCGCATGACGCTTCAGCCTGAGCTGCATGGAATTAAGGACAGCCGCGAAGAAGCTGTCGCCTGCTGTTTATGGGAAGCGATGGGCAAACGACGCTTGCTGCCTAGGAAGGTGTAGGGCCGGGATGAAGGGAGTGGCCGCACAGCGTGTGTGTAGGGAGGGCTGGTAGAAAATCTTGTTGGGAGATTCTGCAGGACAGGTCTCAATGCTTTGTCATCACAAGTTTGGCAGTGACATTTAGACTCCTTCTCGTGGCTGGTGCTGAGCTGTGATAGAAGGGTCATATGTTAAGAACCCCTCTTCAAAGAACGAAGATTCAGTGAAAGTGCTTGTTGTTTGGGGCTTATAAAGCTGTGTGGCCAACATCCTCTTCTCACAGTCCTTCGCAACCTGATGCAGCACAGCTGCCGAGTGGCCAGTTGTGGTTGCAGCCTTTATCATGAACCCAATGTGTTTCCAAAACAAGGTTTGGAACGTAGGTAGATCACGAGTCACGAGTGCATGTGTTCATCCAAATCCCACGTGGGAAGACTGGAACCGCGTTTTCAATTGAAGCGTGCTTGCCCATATCTTCTGCTGGCGGTGAGTTCATATTTGTGACATGGCTCTTGTGGGTGCCGTGGATGTCTCAAAGCCTTGCTGCTTGCTTGGGAGATCAGGTACGGAAGGGGCTTGAGCAACTGATTGTAAAATTCACCTCCTGGCGGTTCCCAGCAGATGTTTTGTAGCATGCATGGCTACTGAGGAAAACAAGCGTTACCTCCACAAACGCCAGCAGCGACGATGCTCGGATCGCAATCCTCAGCCGAGTGCATGCGGAGCAAATCATATGGTTCATAACCGCGTTGTTGATACGGGAGTGTGCCAAGATTTAATGGCTGAACTCAAAGCGTTTAGCCCCAAGCCTGATGTCTCTATCTAGCGCTTAAGCAGAGTTTTAACAGCCTCGGGACGCGCAGCCGAGCCCCATCAGAAAAACTGCCCCCTTTGAAGGCAATGATGGGTGCACACCCACAGGTATGCGCACACCGTCTTCTGCAATCATAGTATACAGCATGCTCTGATCTGTTGCGTTATCTCCTCTTGCTAGCTGTTGTGCATATGTGTCTTTGTACATTGTTGTCGTTACATGTAAAATGGGCGTGTACCTTGGAGAATCCCAACAGTAGCAAGCCCATCCGCCCATCCCAACAGGGGGACCCAGGGTTCGTAGCACCAACCTATACCCGCCTAACCAACGTTCCCATCTTCCTCCGAGACAACCCTAGTGTAAACATCGTCTTCATGGCGCCCTCACCCCAACGAAAGTTTCGTTCAACAAAAGTTCGACGTTGTTCTGGTCTTGCATCTGTGCGCACCTCTTCGCGCGGCAAACCGAAAACCTTAAACCTTGTAAAACCTAACCCCTAAACCCTGAACCGCTCTAAACAAATTGAACAAGAAAAAAGGTTCCCAGGTGGCGGAACCTGTTCACATGTGGTTGAAAATAGTTCTTTTATTATTTTTGTTATCCTTAGTTCCTAGGTAATGCTTAGATAGCCATTATGTTTGACAGGGCCCCAAACCTACCCTAGTTCGTTGCTACCCCATTCCATTGACATTGAGCTATTTGGGAGGAAATCCTCTGCGCACCCAGCGGCGTATGTACTTTTGCTGTCACCTCCTTGATCCTAATGGCCTCTTCTTTGCCTTTTTGCCTTCTGGCTCCCACGAAGCTGGCCGCCAGATTTGAGAAACCCCAAACTCGTTGGCTTGGCACGAAACTTCCCCAAGTTTTCCTGAGATGTCCTCATAACTTTGAGCATTTTCCACTTTCTGATGGAAGGCTGGCTGGAGCAAACTTCCCGCACGCGCTTCGTGGACTTCACTGCAGCAGAGCGAGCCACTGGGGCCGATCTTGCTCGTGTTCAGTCTGTGGCCTGAAAGCTAATTGTGGTTCGTCTTTGCCTCGGATGCAATCAATCCGCAAGCCAACTCAAAGCCCTTTGCCTTTTGAAACTCGCAAAAAGAAGAGTAAGAGACTCTCGAGTTCATAGTAGGTTCGTTGTGGGTTAACCCCCAAAGTGGTATAAGAGGAAGCTTTGAACAAGACGGGTCCGCTCTTCTGCCACTTGCCGCCTGAGGCCGAGTTCCAACGCTACTTCGATCACTTGAAAGGACATGGTGTTGGGTCTGAAGATGGCAGTTTTTGGACTGGCGCTCCAGTCTGTAGTATCCTTAGCAAGAACCCCAAAAGGGGCCGTCTTTTCCAGGTTGTTGAGATGTTTCAGGGTTACATGGATCCTCTGATCCTATGTTACGTTGCTTCCCCTCATCACCCTTCATGCAGTGGCCGTAGCCAGCATTATCTTGGTGTAAGGTGGACCTTCCAAACACCAAGACCATAACTTTCAGAGTCTGAACCCCTTCCCCTTCCCTTCCTCTTCCCGGTCCCCTTCCTCTGTCCCCCCACGCAAACTCCATATGTGTGCCAGGCTCACGCCATGTTCATACGACGCCATGTGATGCCATGCAGGGACAATAGGATATGCACTCGTAGCTGGCACCACCAGTCATACAGGGCAAGAAGGGCACCGCAGACGACCGAGTCCGAGTCCGAGTCTGCCGCCGTGATGGCGGTGGGCGAGGGCGAGGGCTGACGACGATAGACGACCCCGAGTCCGAGTCCTCCGCCGTGATGGTGGCGGGCGAGGGTGAGGGGCGACGCCGAGTCCGAGTCTGCCGCCATGATTCATGGTGAAGGGCGAGGGCGAGGGCTGATGATAGACGCCCCGGAGTCCGAGTCTGCCGGCGTGATGGTGGTGGGCAACGGCGATGCCGACGACAAAAGGAGATGGCAGGTACTGCTACCTATTCCCACAATACGTTAACTTAGTTCTACAGTGTCCTGCGCTGCCATACTACAACATGACATGGCATACATGCGGGGCGTGGCGGGGTGGAGGGGTGAAGGTAAGGTGTGCTAAGAAAGCGGTGTCGGGATTTGGTGGGATGGGGGTAGGAGAATAAGAGAGAGTGGCATCAGTGGCATCATGTCAGGGATGTTTTGGGGAAGCTCAAGCCATGAGCTCTCCAGGGTGCTGAACAAAAATGTTTTACGAAACGCCGGAAATGGTCAACTGCAGGGAGGGCTGGTGGGGCTTTGGGAAGGGAGCAGGTCGTTTTCCGATTGGCAGGTCTTCCAGGCACGAGCCACGCATCGCCTTCCGGCCCCCCCCAACCCGCCCCATACTGCCTCCCCCGACCCCCAGCTTCTCAAAGCTGTATGTATCCTGAGACTACAACAGTACATTCTTCAGAATCAGTAGCTCGCACCATGCTACACCTTGAAGAACTCGGCATTCAAAAGGCAAGCTGTAAACAGACTTAGAGCATGGCCTCTGCTGGCAGGACCGGATGGTCTGCTCCTCGATCTGGAGAGACCTAGAAATGTTGTCAGACGCCGAAAACCTGCAAACATCCTGCGTTAGACACAGCTATTTCCTGGCCTATCAGTTTTTTGGGATCAGGCTTCAGCGAATAGACTTAGAACTTATACTGGTAAGGCAGATAAGGTCAGATAAGTGCAATTTCTTGCATTGGCTGGACCCAATCCACGCCGTGTGAGCCCGTGTGGGGAAGGCAAGTCACAGGTTCTCTTAGGACTGATGGTGCTGATAGGCAAAGTGTCTTACGCAAGATCACTAATTACAACAATCTAGACTGATTGTTGCTGTATGGTTGTAGCACTGAGGAGACTGACTACCTGGCCAAAACCCTTCAGCACCAGCGGTTTGTCCTTCTAAAGGGAGCCAGTGCATGCCAGTGCAGAGACAGTGAGATGTGAGATTAGAGCACACAACCGCAGAACATGCTGTTCTCTTTCTTGAAGACAAAGAACTGGTTGTCAGCCCCAAACTTGGATTCGGATGCACAAAGCTGATTGTGGCGCAAGGTTCAGGGTTCAAGGGTCAGATGGGTCTGTCACACCGAGGATATCTGGAGAGGTGATAGAGGACATGCTGATCGCCCTGGGGGTCGTCAACACGCAGGACTGGCAAAGGGCTTTCGTTGTAAGTTGAGGTCTGAGGTCAGAGCTGAGTGACTTGTCCTGTCTGAACAGAACATGCCAAAGTGAGGGTCACACGGAGGCGTGGACGGTTTTCATCTCACCTACTGTAATCCGCAATATCATCCCCGTGTCCATTTATTTTTCCGTGTTCTTTTCCCTTTGATTTTCCAGTATTTTTTCGGAAATAAGTTTTTGACTAGTGTTGTTATGATTACAGTTCGTAATATTAGCACTATACTGGTAAGCTTGGAGGCAGTTGCAAAACCAGCCGGACCAGACCTGAGAGACTTTCCCTGAGTTTCAACACGGTATCTGGTAGGTTGCCTCCGATAGATCAAAGATGCAAAGAGCTTCTTTGGTATAGTCCCCTGGATTAGATACAGCTTGGGGCTTAGGTTTTAGGGCTATAGTCAGGTCACAGTCCCCTTAAGTCCCAGAACTACAATAAGATCCCCATGTACCCCATATTCTATTTGCTGAAGGGGGACAGTATGGTTCAGGAGGAAGCCTCTGGGCATCTCGACTGCAAAGAACGTGGTGGTCCTAGATCAGGAAGTTTCTAATGCTGGGGACAAGGCCAAGGGTTCTTGACTAAAGTGATGCAGCATCCCAAGCCTCGGCTAGGCCCTGTGCGCTCTGTGATTCTGCACATAAGAACTCCGCCTACCTTGAGAAGTTGGGCTGTATCCTGCTTTCTTCTAGGCATAGTCAAAGAGACTTGCTTGCGCCCCTTGCATGAAAAGCCTGGCCGGACCCATGTGCATGCAAGCGCAGGCTCAGGAATCGTATTGATAGTAAGATCATCTAGATGGTTGCGTTATTGCCTTTTTATCTGGAGGGTGGAGTGCCCCCCCATGCAGCTCATCATGGCATCAATTGGCCCTTGAAACCTGCATACCGTTGGAAACCCATCACAACACCTCCGAGGCCCCAAATTGTTTGCCTGAGGCTCATAGACAAAGTGGACGTGCCTTCGTCTTGATTACGGGGCTTTCGCCCAGCACGAAGAGTCCCCCAGCTTCGGGTCTATCTTGAAGGTCTGCTGAGCTCTTTGAAGCGATCAGCTAATTGTTGTTGGAACAGGTTTCGGGCTTTTTGGAGGAGACCTTTGGCAGATTGCAAGCATGCATCCGTGTACGAAGTGCGGAAGTCCTTCCATGAAGCAGATCCCAAAGTCGAGGTCAGCTTTTGCCTGAATGGTAAGTTATGGTAATGCCCTGTATCTATTGCTTACTTCAGGCTCATACCTTTGGTACTGCAGCTGGTAGCATTAAGGAATGATTACGATAAGAAGATCGGTGTTACAAGCTTGGGATTTCGTCCCATCCCCGGGAAAAAAGCAAGGACCAGAAGACCCGTGAACTGGATTTCGAGCAGTTTCTTGAGCTGATCACAGTCCGGAACGACTCCAAGACCATCCGAGTGAAGTTTGGCTGCATACTCAAGCGGAGATGGCTTGAGGGCTTTCACAGGGTTGGGTTGTGGGGGTTCAGGCATTTCTGGCTTCAGTGTCTGGGGCTCAGCAGTTTTCGGGGCTTTGGAGTGCTTTGCGGGGTATAGGTGTCCGGGCAGCGATGGCGTTTTGATCTTTGATCTTACAGGTACCAAAGAACTTGACCCAACCCCAACCAGGAAACTCCTTGAGGGATTCTCTGAAGATTGCAAGCCTCCCCCATTGCCAGCAACAATAGCGGGGTGTTTTGGGCTTCTTTCATCCCGTACTATTACGTGCAATGACTCCATCATTGTGCCTTGCGAGGTAGGTGCCTGGGAAGTCCGGAGTGGCCCCTTCTTCTTTTCCCTTTTTATTCAAGGAGTCATCCCTGCATGTTCCAACCCTTAATTCCTTACCACCCAAAGCAAAGATGTGCATGCATAGGTTCAGAGAGATGATGGAGGCCCGCCGCTGTAAAGGGTTCATGGCTGGTTCTGTGCTCTGCTTTTCTTGTCGCAGGATTTTGGAGACTTGGAAGTTCTTGGTTGTGGGGTCTTTGGCTTCTACGTGTAGATGTTCTTGTCGTTGTCATCCTGCACCGTCGTTCGGGAGTTCGAGTGCAGACGCTTGACCAGCAGCAGCGCAGCTTGGTAATATGAGCTCTTTCAGAGGCTTGTATGGCTGCGCGCTTGCAGAGATTCCATGGTTATGAGCGCTCATTTGCGGTCGGAAGTTTGATAGGTTCAAGTTCTCAATCGGCGGGACTTGGTTTGATAACATGGCTCATGCATGCGAAAATAGGTACTGCTCTCCATGTCTTGTTGATGAAAGAACACAGGGTCGTCATTTTGTAGCTGAGGGCGCCTCTGTCTTGAAGCAAACGCAGCATGCATCAGTCTTGCCGTTTCTTTCCAGGAACATTCTTCTGTAGCGGGAATCACGGCTCAAAGAGACTGCCACAAAGGCTAGGGATCTAAGTAGTTTGTAGGCTGTACCTCTCAGACACTTGGCAGGGCAAGCTGGGCGACCGGAATCTCAACTTCCAGACAGCAACCTGGCTGCGTTTGAGAAGGGTTGGCTTAGAGGTCCAAGAAGGGCATGGGCTTGGGCCAGGAGCATGATCCTGCATGCCACGCCCAGGCAAGCCCTAAATGTCGTTTATTTATTTGTGAAAGCTCAGCCTGTTCCATGATGACGACTCGCTCGAAAAGCTTAAGCTATCAGCTCAGGTTCACTCGTAGCGCCCTCTCCTTTAGGAGGTCCCATATCATTCTGGCACTTCCTATGCCATCCTGTCACGAGACCCTTGCTCAGTGACCTCGCGGCGTTCTTGGGACACCTTCTCGCGCACTGCATCTACAATCCACACATCTCATATGCAAAGCCTCGCAAGCTTCGACAAGGGTCATACCTATCCTCGAGCGAGCGGGCACGAGCCAGAGCAAGAGAGAGAGAGAGAGAGAGAGATGCAAGAACTAGAACAAGGAATCGCTAAAGGCACTGTTGGCACATGTTTCATTGCCAAGCCCTGCAAGCCAAGGTCTTGGCGCAGTACCGCCGCCAGCGGCTCCTCTTAGGCCACATTACCTGCATGTAGCAATCATCAGAAGAGCGACGTGCTAGAAATACAAACCAAAGCACGCAATAGTAGAAGCTGCAAATATGGTTCTCTTCTTGACACTGGTGGATTGTTGGGATATGGGATCCAAGCCCACTAGCTGGAATCCTGATTGCACGGTTTTGGTACTTTGTCCTTCGAGGCTCCGAAAGAAGGTGACATACTTGGCTGCAAGCCTTCCTCCCTTGGACAGTCCTACGTAAAGGCACCTACATAGATGTCGGGGAG
This sequence comes from Symbiodinium pilosum, assembly GCA_905231905.1. NCBI lineage: Eukaryota > Dinophyceae > Suessiales > Symbiodiniaceae > Symbiodinium > Symbiodinium pilosum. Next base: position 198,566 of record CAJNIZ010011558.1, on the reverse strand, counting down.
TTCTGACTGGGGAGCGTGCGCGCATGTGTGTATGTATATATATATATCTCTCTCTCTCTCTCTCTCTCTATCTCTCTCTCTCTCTCCGTAAAAATGTAAAATATGTGCGTCCCAGCGAGTATCAAGATCCTCTCCCCAATCTCCACTTCAGCACGCCCACCACCATCCCTAGTCCCAATGTGAAGCCCTCGTTGTAGAACGTCAGCCCTTAGACCCCCATCCCTAAATCCTACTGCTTGGATTGCAAGGTTCAGGATGCGTGCAAAGCTGCACCCCAGAGGAGAGGGAGCTGGGATGCAAGGCCATTGGGGACACCTGGGAGAGTGTGAGGAGGGGTTTAGGTGACCATTTGTGAGACATCTGAGCTTTGATTGGTAGATCGGTCGGTGTTCTAGAGTTATTGTGTGGGGATAGACAAATGGGTTGTGCATAGTGCACAGGGTTTGAAGGCTAAGATGGCTGCGACCGTTATCATTGGTAGGTACTTCGACAGTACCTATTTGCCTCTGGTGAACGGAACAGGGAATAGAATTCAGTCTCGCGGGAGTTTGGTTAATTCCTGTTTATTGAAAGGACAAGCGATGGTAGAAAGTAGCAGCTTGTTACTTTGGAATTCCTACTTCCCAGTCTCGAGGCGGTGTATATCTGGGTTACTTGGTGCTCTAATGGCGTAGACATAATAACAATCCCCACCACGTTGTCAATCGGATGCGCCAGGGGGCGGTCCTCTAGCTGTTTGCTGCATCTTCGTTCCATCAGTTGGTTCCTTGGACAGGATCAAGCTTGGACGTAAACACGCCCCTGGCCCGAAACCTGCATGTGACATTCAACACAGATTGCAGCGATGCAGCACGGCGCTCTTAATCAAGCCCCAAGCTGGGTTTGAATTTCAACCCAAAGCCTGGAGCACCCTAAACCTTGCAGCTGAAATTCCAAAGCCTATTTACGCAAACCCTTCCTGAACGCTCTTCCTGCCAGGTCTTGAAGAACTACACAGCCGCTGGGACAGCAAGGGGCTTGCAGGCTAGAGGTCTCGGGGCTTGCATCCCAGACTGTGAAACAGAACCGCACAGAAGATATTGAGGATTCAGGTTGTGTATAGTTATTGGGTTCATTGCCATGAGATTTTTCGTAGACTCAGAGCAACCGTATTTGTGTCAGCCTTGCATCCGCCCGAGGAGTTGACGCGCAACCGCGCTCGGCAGAGGTCCGACGAACAGACAGGGCCTGATTGATTTAACTGATAGGAACATGTTCTGCCTAGACTCACCGGAACTCTACAATAGTCCAGCACCGTCTGTAGTTTTGGACAGCCGCCTAGAGGTACTGTGGCACTTCAGGGATCGGGGCATCGGGTTTGGGATACAGGGTGGGGTTGCCAGACAGCGTTACACTCTGGTCTGATTGAATGGACTGTCTCACCACGACAGGGGCTTGTCAGGCAAAAAAAATCGAAATCCTGAGGACAGCGGGGTCAGTTGCACTTTGAGGTCTGAAGCAGTTGAGTAACAAGCCGTGGCTAGCTTTCCAACACCGGGGATTTTTCGTTTTGTATCACCACGAGGTTTGCTCATACAGACTTGCCCAAACTACTCGTCCATCATTTCGTGCAGACGTTGCTGAAGACGAGGAATTTACTCAATGGTTTGTCTAACTTGACTTGACTGCGCCCCAAGAAGCCCAAGAGTCCTTGGCCAGGAATCCTCGCGACGAAGTGTTGGAGCTTCTGCAGGAGGAGGAGGTTGAAGAGGCGGGGTGGCTGGATCCACAGGTTTGCAGAGTCCCTAATTAGTGGTCTTGTGTGCGTGTGTTTAATGCTTATCGTGGGAGTATATAAGGCTCTGAGGATTTTTATTTGTTGTGGGGATAACTCGCGACCTGGATTAATTACGCATCTCAAAACAGGCCTTCTTTTTGCATGCTCGTATCAGAATTTGTCAGATAAGGGACCTAAACAGCTGGAGCTAGAGCTTTGGTAATCTTAGCAAACTATAGCTGCAATGAAGCACTGCAGCTTTCTGGCCTAGATAAAGCAAACGTGCCAGATAAGAAGATAGATTGGCACCACGCCAGTAAAGCAGTCGTGATACATGTCACGCACACAAAGAGCAGTTACCACAAGCTTTTTGCGTTCCCGCAATGGCGCAACCAGCAAATCCTGCTGTGCATTTTGCTTTCTCGCTGCCTGCATGAAACTCATCACAACAATCCTGCAAAGTTTTGCTCTTCACCCCCACCCTTCCCTGGGCACCTGGCCCCAACGCTTAAACCGACTTTCGTCAAGGGTCACTCATGCAGAGCAGGCGCCGCTGGGGGGCATGAAAACGCTGTGGCGAGGCCGGATGCTGCCTACCGCTTCCAATAGGCATGCATGTCTCAACGGCGTGTCCTGTTGGAGGTATTTACTACAGTTTCTGGTTTAGAATTCATTTAATGGCTTCCACCACTTCCACCGACCCCGTGAATCCTCTTGGGTGGAGGGGTTTGGTCAGAAACCGGGGCAGCTGCTCGGAATTCTGTGCGTTAAACCTTTATATACACCGGCAAGTGCGGCGCGAGCGGGGGCTTGGGGGCGGGGACCTGCTGAGTGCTGATTCTGTGAGTTGATGGTGAAGGTCTTGCATGAAATGCTGGATGCTGAAACTTTGGACTGAACTGATCCTCGCTGTAAAGAAGTGTTTGGACATGTCTGTTGTTGTTTGTTTGTTCGCCGCCTATGAGTGGCGAGTTCGCCGCCTCTGAGCGGCGTGTTGCTGTGTTGAGCGTAGGTCTGGGGTGTATTTATGTTGTCTCTGCTGTTCTGCATGCGCTCCACTCGTTCTTTCACTTGCCATATGTTTCAGTCGGGCGATATACCCGCACCCCTGCATGTTTATCAAGTTATAAGATTTATAAGGTACACCCTACTCCAAGTTATACTTGTTGGGACTTGTTGGCACGCAGGTATAGCTTCGGACCGTAATGGAGTCGTTGGCCGAATCGTCATATCAACTTTCTTGTAGCTAGCAGTTGTGTAATATGCTACAACCTACCTGACCAAGTTTTCCTGTGTATACTAGCAAGATCGTTCTTGGGATCGTTACAGGAGAAACAAAAAAGCAAAAACAAGCAAATACTTGTTTCGAGCATCCCCGCCCTAAAACCGTTATTGCGCAAGAAATGCAATGTTTCCCTGGCCCCCCCCCCTGCCCTAAACAGTCTTCCTTGCAGCGCTGCAAGGATATTGCAGGTTGACACTGCAGGGGCAAATGCTGTGGGGTTCGGCATGGGCAAGGGCTGGGCACGACAAGGACACCTTGCCATTGAGCACTGCAGAGATACTCATTGGGCACACTGCAGGGATACGTTGCCGTGGGCACTGCAGTGATACTGCGGGGTTGGTCACTGCAGGGATACTCTGCTGTTGGGCGCTACAGGAAAACTCTGCGGTTGCTGTTGGTCACTGCAGGAAACTGTGCTGTTATTGGGCAATGCAGGGATACTTGGTTGGGCACTGCAGGGATGCTTTGCGGTTGGGCACTTCATGGATACTCATCGGTTGGGCACTGCAGGGCCGGCAGACAGGTGAGACGGGAGACGACACATAAGAAAGCCAAATTTCTCCAGGAAAGTGAAGCGTCGACCGCTTTGGCTGTCCCAGTATGCATGTCAAGCGGTTTATTGCAAAGCCGCTCATTGCAGATCGAGTTGCTTCATTACAACGGCTCAGGTATATGGTCTAAACCGCCAATCTCATTTGAGGTTCTGTTATTAACCGGTGCTGGAAGACTTGGAGTTTAGGACTGACTAACCAAAGAGTGTGTGCTTTGTCTGTTGTGTCTCGTATATCCAAATCATCATTCTTGCTGGAGCGGGCCCCGTTTAACATGAAGCTCATCCGAATTGAGAGTATTGTCAGAATCAAGAGTTTCGTAAGATTCCTACAGAGTAAGGGTATGCCGTATACAGACTACACAGAGACCGCAGAAGACGTTGCGGTCCGTTAGAAGGCGCGGTAGTTGAACTTCGACGCCAAAACCTTTTGACCCTAAACCTCTTCAGCCTGAGCTCCACTGGACTCACTAGACTACCCCTGAAGTGCACGATTTGAACTGAGCTATAGCCTGAATTTCTAGTGTCCCCCTTAAAAACGTCTACAACAGTCCTCTATAAAATTCCCTATTTCCCCCGCTTTGAAGGAGTTTAGGTTGTAGCTCAAATAAAGGCCTACACTGTCACGCCTTCACCTCAAAAGCTCTCTCTTGGAGGCCTCTGCACAGAACACAATCTGATGCCTTCACGGCCCACCTCCGGTGCTCGAGCCACTCAGCTGACTGCATGCCCTGCCCGGATGCAGAGGGCTCTAGATTGGGTTGCAGGGTATGGCTCAAGATTAACAGGGTAAAGAAATTGGATTTAGGGTTTTGGCTCTGTGAACTCAACTAGATTGAAATGTAGGGCCAGGCAGAAGTTTACAGTGTCTGTACTCGAGTGCATAGACAATGGAAGTGGATTTAGTCAGCCTGGGCAGATGGGTGAAACCAAGGTTGCTGCACAACGACGCGCACAACCAAGTCTAAGCATTGAGTTCTCTGACAGAAGTGCACTGACAGTGGAGTAGATCCCAGCAGCAGGTAATTCAGAAAATTCTCTATTGCTCCTTCTGCCCCTAAGCTTTGGACCACCTACCTGAGAGCTACCGCGTTTGAAGCAAAGTGCGGCGCAAAAGCCCACCTGTTAGCATGCGCAGGCATTAGAGAGGCCGAAATCGCCAACCGAGATCTTAGCAACTTGGAGACATCACTGGTTTGTCATGCTGCATGTGGTGCTACAAGCTCGAAGAAAATATCCCGATCATTTTTGTCAAGCAAGGCAATGTCATGGCACAACTCCCAGAGCAATGACAGTGCCTTCTGCGTGTTGCAGCAATCTCATATTCAGTTTTGTGGCCAATTCTTCCACCCAGCGCTGAAGCCAACCTGACAAAGCCAAAATAGTTATGAGTTTTGAACGGCGAACAACATAAAGGCCCATGGCTAAGGCACCATTCCAGGCGGCGATTTCAGTGGGGGAGCCAAGCATCCCCAGAGAAGGTGCAGACTTGAGGGATCAGAAGTAGGATACGTATTGATACGCTATTGGCATTTAGTTCAGTTTGTGTTTGCCTCAGTATCCGCACGGCCTGAACAGTGAATACATCTTCACTCTCAAGGTTGGATTCTGGCATAGGATTGTTGACCTGCATGCGTCCTTGTCAAATACCACTTGGAATTCCTCGATTCCGACGCGCATGACGTTCTTCAGGCTGAAAGGAAGTAGTGCATATTATGCAAGTCAAGGTGAAGATCAATTGAGACGAGCTGCTGTGGTAGAAGCCAGGTATCGCCACAATGTTCTTCCTTTCGGCTATTTTCTTGTGAGTTTATGAGCGCGGAAAGTCAGTCATCCAAGGGTTTGAAGTACTTAGAAAGCCCTTGCCCTTGACGACTTGAATTCGCATGAATTTGCTCAACCGCAAGCCCTCATCCTGAGCACACTAAGATGTTGGCTGCACTCTTCAGGCGGAAGTCCGACATTACATATCCATCAGGGGCCACACTGGCATTAGTTTTCCGGCCACCCTGCCAACTTTTCATTTGGCAATCTGAGGCTGCTAAGAAGCGTCACACCACGAGCCCTACGGCGCCTTGGCATGTTACAGATCTTCGTTCTTAGTTGATGTGGACACAGGTTTTCATGAGTGGCCCAAGCAAAACGGTCATATTCAGATTGGGCTTGTTTCAAGATTAGTGGGCGCTTCCCAGTGGTCGTTCCATACAGATTTTGGATTTTGAGACATCATGTTATGTTGGCGTAATGGCATGCTGAAAACTCATTCAGACAGCAGGTGCTTTTCACCCTAATTCAGATCCCCTGCTCCTCTTAGCAGCCACTCCTAACCGTCTGAATGCAGATTCAGAGCCGATTCTCTAAGTCCAAGAATGAAAACGGACCTCCCAGCTCTCACAGCTGAGTCTTCATTTACTAGATTGCAAAGGCTGTAGGCAATCTATTCAAAGGGTGGAGCGGTCATTCTTGCCAACTGATTAGTTGCTCCGGGTGGTGTGCCAGGGTACTCTCCGCTATTTGGGGGCTCTGCCAGTAGAACTTCATGTCAGATTTTCAGGCATGATCATGGCCGCATTTGCAGTCGGGGGTCATCTACTTGTTCGGGGAGCGCCTGCTGCCCCAGGCTTTTTTGAGGGTGTTGGAGCTGTCGAAGGCTGACATCAGATCCTACGAGCAACGCGCATCAGAAACAACTCCTTTGCAGAGAGGTCTCTGGGGATGATCACTGCCCTTTTGCCTGCAGACACCACTAGCTGCCCGAAACTCCCAAAAGCCTAAACTGGACTTCGCGTGGCCAACCTAACCTGTCAAGGACTCTTGCATCCTGAGCCTTTGCCATCCGCTAAGCCTTTGCCCTCAACCTGCCGACCCGAAGGTCCTAGAACACACCCCCACGAGCTGAACAGCTGGACTCAACATCCACCTTGCACGCAGGTCGTGGTGATGGCGCCTGCACTCCAGGATGGTTCGGCACGAGGCCGGGGACCCAAATTGGCGCAAAGGCCTTGGCTTAACCTTGAGAGTATTGGGCTTGGGCACTGCCCTTCTCTAGACGGAGATGGAACCCGAAAACAAGGCTGTTCAAAAGACCTATCATCTTTGTAGTAATGGTTGATTTCGTGGCGGCAGGCTCTTGCATGTGGTCAGGGCAATTAGCCCTGGGCCACTTTTGCGCTAGGTGTGATACTATGATCGGGTAGGAATTTGGTCACCACCGTCACCACCTGTAGTCTGCAGTTGTGCGTCATGTGGCCTGAACCTCCAGAGTAGCCGTTAAGTACCGAGGTCCCGAAAGCATCCCAAGCCTCCTCAGATCTTGGACCCAAAGCCATTGACCCTGACGGCCTCCTCGAACATGCATTTCATTGTGTTCAAGCTGTATATTCTCAAGTTCAATTTTGCCAGGGAATTTGTCGTTCGAGCCGTATGGAGATTCAACTAAGCTCTCTGGCCATCAGTGAAGGCTTCCTTGATGTGTTTTCTGACAGCCGACCGAGGTGCGTAGGCCTTCGGGCTCGCCAAAGGTGGCCCGGAATCCATGACACCGCAGAGGAGTGTTTGGTTTTTGTGGCTTTGTGCCTTACTCAGGTTAGGCAATGGTTTGGGATGACCCAGTGGTACGTGTGTTTGGTCAGAATCAGAACCTGTGCAACTGTAGGCCCCGAAAGACTCGAACACATCTTCGCCACAAACAGTTTTCTAGGAAGGGCGTTGCACAAGCAGGCCCTGGATACAATGACAAGCCCAATGGAAAAGCAATTGAAACGAGGAGCTTCGTTTAGAGTCAAATCATATCCTCAATCTCAAATCATGTCCTCAATCTGGAATCACCTGCGAAAGGAACTCAATGTCGCCTTCTCGCCAGCCTGCGTGAGGTCAATATTGAATTTCTCATGAACAGTTCCCCATCCATGACTTAACTGGCCTAAAGACCCTTATATAGACTTTAGTGTTGCCTTCTGCGGTGCAACGGCCACTCGCACTGCACAGGTTTTCCGGACTTGAAGAGAAGATGATATTGGGCTTTGATTTTCCTATGTCGGATTTAGGCTTAGTGGGGCTAACTTGTCATGGAATCTGTGGTTGAGAAGATTTTGGAGCGTTGAGTCACTGGCATCGGGCTCAGGAGAAGTTTCAGGAGTGGCATGTGAGCATGTAGTCCCTTGCAAAGTTTGGAGGCGTTGGTGTCCTTGTTTCTCTGTCAGAAACTTAAAATCTTTAGGCCCGAATGGTTTGCATACAGAACTTATTCAAGAAAAAGCACTGGAGACTAGATCAAGTCCGGCAGAGACATCTCTCACGAAGCCTCTGTGGCGCAAGCGCAGGTAGCGTTTGGATTTTTTGGGTGGGATTGGGGGTCATCAACGCCACTTCATTTGGAGTTCCAGGCATGCTGCGGCTAATACGATATGTATGTTTCCGTGTATGGAGATATGGCGGCATGACTGTTAAGCTGCTGGGTGGGAGTTGTGAACTCTACGAAGTCGCTTTCCGCTTGTGCTTTACGTGTTTCTGGAGGCTTCCGAAGATCTTGGGCCCTGGAACCAGAGCCAGTGGCCCCGCAAAGTCTTTTGATCAGTGATTCGCATACGGATGCCAAGTCCCCCATAGAAACTGAAGCAAGAGGCTACGCTTAGATGAACCCTGCCTAGACTTAAAGTTTCCCAGGTTAGGAGCCATATCCGGTCTTATCTCGCAACAAAAACTCCTTACTTGGGTGCGTGTGCTGGAAGAGAGGCCTCTCCCTTCATGTTCGCTTTTCGTATGACTTGCTGGGACGGGGCTAGGGTCTGCACTTGCCCAACAACAGCGCAGCATTATATGGGGATTTTTGGGGTTTGCATAGGGATTATAGGGGTTATATTGAACTAGATAGGGTTTTGGGATGCTACGCCAGATTCCAGCACACATCCACCTCATCCACCGTGCTAGGCGCACCTCAAGGTGTTGGCCAAACGGACAAAAAGGAGCGCCGCCACGTGCACACTCCCAAATTCTTCCACTGGGCATCAGGTTGAGCTAGTGTGCTGGATGACAGAGCTTGGGATGGACCTACAATATGGAAGACTGGCGCATCTCCATGTCCTAGGACCCCTCAAGTTTGAGTTCTGGGTTTCACTGCAGGTGAGGATGCAGAGCTTTTGGTGAGTACCCACTGTTTGGGCATCTGGACAGGCATCCTGCCCACACAGATACTTTCTTGACACATCTGAAAAACAGGAGATTTAATGCAACCCTTGCTTTGGCGGCGGCCTTGCGGGGCCGCCCAACTCAATGCTCAATGTCTCCATCCCTTATTTCCAATTAACACCTTGGATATGACTCAGCAACAGCCACTCATATACATATATATATATATCATATATATATACACATATGCATGTGTATATAGATGTAATTATTTGTCTATGGGTTAGGAAGTCTCAACAAGGCGGGCCGTGATTGCAGCTCTGGACCTCGACCCACCTACACGATCTTAGGGTTGGAGATCAGCTTCTGGTCCCATGTCACATGTATCCTAATTTGTAAGCATAGCTAAGCCAGGTTCTCATCGGCTTACGAAGTACACCTCGGGGACCATGACCCTCCTTCAGCTCAGGCTGGCTGGCGCTTCCGGGGGTGAGGGAGCGTCTGCTACCAAGAAGAAGACTTCGCTGAGGAGGGAAAGCAACTGCAACAAGCGAGTTGCTAAGAGCACGCAGTAGCTCCCTGGCCGAGAAGGTCCAGGTAGCCAATTCTTTGCAGTGGATTGGTCTCAAAAGATTCTGGAGTCTGTTATACACCCCAGAGAACAGAGTGCCCCTTCTTTCTGGAATGCAGTATTCCGAGAAGCCTACAAATCATCAGACGTTTGAGACAGTTCCAAATCAAACGCCGGCGATGATCTCTCCGACGTCTCAGAGACGTCGGCACAGACCTCACAGCCGGCTTCAGTTCAGCCCGGCCTCTAAGTCTTGAGCTCACATCCTCCCGAGATTCCTCACCCAGACCCCCTGGTTCCAGGACCCCTCTATTACCTTTACAACTTCGTCACACGAGGTCAGTGCTGCTGCAACTGATTGCCCTGACATCTCTGGCAGTCAATCATGTTCCAGGGCTTTCGAGGTAAGGCGACGGCTGACTGCAGCTGCAGCTTGTTACCTTTGATCAGAAATCCAGCTATGCTTCGGCGCAAGAACAAGCAACCATTGTCCACACACAGCCCTAATCACAACAAATCGATCATTGTCGAAGAGGGCTCCTGCATGTTCTCAAGCTGAAGATGGATCCTGCTTGGATTGTGGTGTCAGAGGAGGTATTCAGCCCAATTCTTTTGAGTTGAAGCCGAGACATAGAATCGTAGCAGGTAGCTGCTGCGAGAATTTGGATCTCTCCATCGCTACAGTACATGAAATGCTAGTGGATTGGTACTGTAGGTTCTGGGGTGGTCATGGCCCTTGTCCCCTTAGCGATCAGGCCCTGAGCAACAGATGCTCATTCGTGCAAGGGATTGAGTCGTACAATGCTGTTTGCTACTCCCACTTGCAGCACCCTATCCTGATGAATTACGGCTGGTTCTGGGCCTAACTAGAGGATACACTTGATACACTTACGTTAATTTATCCAGCGGAGTCCACAGACCAAGCCATGGTAGGCGTCTAGCTAGTTTCTTTCCGTTGGCATTTCAAGTACCTCGTGAGTGAAGGAGATGTCCGGCTGCATGGCGTAGTCGTGCTGAGCTTCTGCCTGGACGCTGCTACGAGCAATCTATCGGTTTGAGCTTAAACTCTGAGTAAGCAGCACGCAGGAGACTCAGGGTGACCGTCGTAGGAGGATGTGTGCTTTTTTGCGACGGTCTCAAACGCTTTGAGCTTGTTCTGCCATGTCCACTGAATTTGGCCAGGGCATCCCATGTTGGGTGGGGAGTTCAGCGCCCCAGAACTTGGCATTGCAATGGAGCCCCAATCGGCGACATATTCGCAATGATTCCCTTCAAGTTTTGCATAAATCCGGAGCCCCCTGCAAAACTGGGTACAACATGAACTAGGTGCTCTCTCCACAGAGTTCATTGTTTGCGTAACGCCCTGGTAGTAAATTTCAGATGTCGCATTGGCCTATCAGGATGCAGGTGCGACTCTTTGACGGCAAGTCTGACAGAGCTAGACATGCTTGACAAAGTCAAGGAGGCCCTATTCATCTGCGCCGAGTGGCTGAAAGAGCATCAGGTCCTGTCACATGGGCAAAGTGTTCGGCCGCCTTCTCCAAACTGCGGCTCTCCTTGATGCTACTTGCTTATGATAGGGTATCGCTGTGTTTCCTGAAATGAAGGCTTGCCCGCACTGCGCCCAGGGAATTGCTTCGAGGATTATATCACATGTATGTATATATATATACATACACATGATATATATATATATATTTATATATTTATATGTATACATATATATATATATGTATGTATGTATGTATGTATGTATGTATACATATGTTATGGGTTGGCCAGAAGCAACTGATGAACAATAGTTTACGGAACACTAATCATTCATTGAGATGCGGGCATGGCAGCGGCCAATTCCATTTTGGAATTCGCTCATTCGATATCTCAGCTGTTGCGACCCCTTCCGTCTTCTTGGCAGAGATCTTTACTACCATTTTACCCTTCCACGCAACTTCTTTACCAACCGCTGCGAGCCTCGATATGTGGGAACGGGAACGACACTTGTTAATGCCATCTTGAAATCTCATATCGCAGGGATTGACGAATCCATCTAGGAATTCTGGTAGCTCGGTGGAGTCGGTGAAATCTGCAAGCCCAAACTCCGGCGCGCTGCATTGCAGATGATGACACCTTGATCTCTGTAGGACGTGCAGGATGTGCAGGTTCGGAGATTTTAATGATCCTTCGCAGAGATCCTAGGTGGCTGGCAGGGCTATCTTTCTCAGCTAGGGCTCTATTGCAAATTAGGCTTAGAACGCAGTGGCCGAAGTTCTGGAAATCAGCTTTCAAGATGAATGCGCATACGGCTTCGGGGTAGGCCAGCATAGAATTTTGAGCTTTCGTGTTTGATGATCCTCGACTTCTTGTACGTGTTTGCTCACCGCTGCCGTTTGACGCAACCTCCTGTGGAACAGTGGCATTAAGCCTGCTCCTCTGCGACAAGAACACTGACCACCACCACCACCACCACCACCACCACCACCACCACCACCACCACCACCGCAGCAGCTACCTTCATGATCGGAGGAGCAGGTTTGTTTGACAGCTCACCTCAGCTGCCCGAACCTGCAAGTTGAAGCCTTGAACCCACCACCCAACCAAACAAACAACCACGGGCTCTTGGATGCGGTTGTACCAGCATGGTTTGTCCCTGCAGGGAGCGTTATGATGAGAAATGCCCGTCTTCTCGATCCATTACAGCCCTGACCCTGACAGCCCCACCAGAGCTATGAAACTACATACACGTAAAGCCAGTCTTACCAGCAGCCCTGAACTGTTATACCTGAGACTTCAAGTAAACATCCAAGAGTCCTCGATCTCATGCTTTATGCACAAGTCGAGATCGGAAATCTGGGCAGCCGAGCCTCCACGCGACCGCGCCCTTTTAGTTCCTCCTTCAGGCCATGGGACGCAACAAGGCCCATTGACTAACGCATCGTTTAGGAATCATACTTACTGTATAGGCATATGGCTAGGGTATAGGGTTTACAGAGAAATTAATCAGGTGTCAAGGGCTTGGACTTCAGGGTGTAGGCCTTAGCCTCTGGGGAGGCGGAAGGGCTCATACAGTCATGTCCTGTGGATAGCTCATGTAACTCTGGCTGTGCAAGGCTTTAAACTTTCAACTGTGTCAATCTAGCCTGTGCTCATATGTGGTAGCTGTGTCCTGAGACGGCTGCTTGGGTGTTACACAAGGTTCCACCCTGGGTTCTTTGGGCTCAGGAATTAACCTAAGCGCTGTGGTGCTGCCAACCTTGAACTTGATAAATCCTGCACCCTCGCTCATTCTCGGTGCGCACCAGCCGCTGTGTGCTGTTCAGGCCCTTAATCTCTAGGGGATTTCTATAAGATCCATAAACCCTGCAGTTCCCTGAAGCCCTAAATCCTGCATAGGCACTAAGATCCTGAACCTTTTCTCTCCAGTAATAGGCATTTGGAATTTTCAGCTTTTAGACAGCCCTATAGCGAAAGTCTAGCAAGCGCACTGTATCCAGGTTTTCTAGTATAGCATTCAAAACAGCTATAGTATACTGTAGCATGCTAGCACGGTATTATATAGAAGTCGTTTGCCAGAATATGACAACTCTCCAAGCGCGTCAAGGCCGCAAAGGCTGCTTCTAGGCGGGCCGAAAGCGCAGCTGGGGCTCCAAGAGCTAGGCGCTGAGGTGTCAAAGTGTGGAGGAGTTTACGGGATAAACATTGCATTGCACGGAAATTTGATGAAATTTGGCAGTGCGCATGCTGGCCACCACTAAGCCTAGTTCGATTCTGACGCAGGCTGGAAAAGGAGTGCTCTCCCAGAGATTGAAAAAGTGGGCAGTAAAGCCCCGCTATGCGCTTGAGAGCTGCTACCATGAGTTCCTGCACCGCATAAAGCAAAACGTGCGGCAGAGAAGGGTTGACGATGCGACCTAATTACAAAATCCCAAATCCAATGCTCATGCCCGCAAGCCGCAAGCAGGGCATACACCCACACACCCCTTCCTGCAAGTTTACTTGCCCACAGATTAGTAGTTATTGCTCCGTATTGGAAGGTGCGTAGAACAATAGGTAGCCGGGGTGGCACAGATCCAAAATCCTTGAATCCCCAAACTTCCAAGGTGCAGGACGATGAGACGCTTGGCTCGCTCCTACAACCAGGCCTGGGACTTCAAGTGTGGCTTCACTTCCTTTTCATTTGCCAGATTCACGCATGTCCATCTATCTATCTCTATCTCTATATATATGTGTATATATATATATATACGCGTGTGTATATGGATACACATATAGATACATAGCAAAATTTAAGCGCTTCAGGTTTGCTGGGTGTGTGCTTCAGATTTTGGGCAGTTGCGTATATGCGCAAGAGCAGCTTCTTCTGGGTTGTTACCGCATCTACGACAGTCAACAAGGTCTTGGACTGAGCTGATGTGACACGCATTGTGTAGTGCGAAGGTTAAGGAGTCGTCAGCAAAGCTTAGGGTTGAATGTGCTCGAGGGAAACCTTGTATCTAGCCCCTACATCCTTCCACCATTTCTTACAGGGCACAAGGGAGACTGGTACGGCTTACCCAGAACATCTTCACACTAGATAAAGTACAGCAACACTATATGGGCGTTTTCCAGGTATCAAAGTTGTTCGCACCATCCAAGCGCCCCTACGCCCCTACTCAATTGCCAAATCGTGCCATTTGTTGGATCTCCAAGCTGTGCGATTATCGTAAGATCTGATTCCATTTTGTTGAAGGTTCAGCAAGTGAATGAGGGGTTGAGGGTTTTTGTGTTTCCAGCCATGCAGATGAGTCTAAGAAATGCGCTCCACATCGGAGACGGTTCAGTCTTCAGCTTCGAGGATCGAATGTGTTCTCTGATGTTCTGCGGTGCCGCTTGAATATGCTCTCATTCCTCAATCCCTAGCTCGAAGCTCAAAACTCGAGGTTCATCTCGTCCATCAGAAGGTTCAGAATCAGAGTCCCATCGCCACTTAATATGTAGCACTAGATTTCCTCCACTCACAGTAATTTGTCCTTTGGAATCTTGCGTGGGATCTCCAACTTTATTTTGTACTTGGGACCATTTGGGCTAGGCTTGAGGCTTGAGACATGTACCGCATCCTGAGCTTTAATTAAGTCCCGGACCCCAAATTTTAGGCCTTGAGCACCCAAACCCGATACCACAAATGTGGGGCATAGACTGAAGAGGCCTTAGGCCGCGGTACCACGACACGCCCAGGTTGTTGCCGCTTTGCCATTGTTTGTTTTATCAAGTCTGATGGTAGGCAGGCAAAGTTGACGATTCTTATGGATTGAGGCCTGAACATGGAAAGGCAATTGGAAATTGAAATGGGAATTGGGGTTGCATATGCGTTTGGTACAAGGATCATACGCTTTACTTGGTAGATTGTCGGGTTGTAGGGTTGAAGGAGTAGAGTCAAGCAAGTCTCATTGTTCGAGTAAAGCTTCCAGTGGAGTGGATGCAAGACCAAGCCACCGGCCGTAAGTACCTATTCGAAATTGGGGGCGTGCATAGTTATAGCGCATTTTTACCCAGGACAGTTTCGCTTTTTGGATTTCGCTTTTATGAAATCTGCCGGGAGGATCCTTCAACTCCCATAGCACGAGAACGTGAGATTGTTGGAGCAATTGCACGCTAACTGCGAACGCGAAGCCAGGGAGGCCTTGCAGACTGGTCGTAGCTGGAGTTTGTTCTAAATGAGATGTGGCTTTTGTTCAAAGAGACAGGAACCTTGATCCCCTCACTCAATGAAGCTCGCGACGTCTTCAATCTTGCTTTGAATGCCAGCACCCTGAACTATCCCTTGATAAAACAGTTCGAAGCCCTACAGTCATTGATTTACAGAAGTATAACAGTTACAGGAATAAGACCTCTTGCAGGAAAAAAATAGACTTGCAAGAAGTCCGTAGCTGTACTCAATTTGGTTGCAGGTCGCCTAAGTACAGCACTGCCCTCACTGATACAGTTCCTGACTGGGTTTGCCCACGCTCCTCCGGGCCTAGTGCCTGGGATGTTTGTCTCACATTGAGTCGCAAGCAATCCTGCATTCAAAAGCCCCAGTTTAAGGCGGGTATCAGGGTCCCAAAGATGCTGTGACAAACTCTTTTTTTTAATGTCTGCTGCAGTGGGGACTGACATGTTGACTACTTCCATTCCAGACTTCTGAGGTTCAAAAGAGTCTATCAGATTTGGCTTATATCGATTATCATCGGATTTCATGGAAGCAGGATGAGGCTTCGCCTTGGGGATTTATCAAACCCAGCAGATCTTAGAAGGCCATGTCCGGCCTGCTTTTGAAGAAGCACCTGCACCTCTTCTTGTGATTTTGTCTTGCATGCTTTTGAGCGCACTGGCGGACTCGCGCGGAGGGTTTTGGGGGGGTAATGTCCCTGGACCCTGCAACCTACTTACCTCCTTTCTTGTGACTGCAATGTTGATCCTAGCATGCGAGTCACAACAAACCCAACGCATAGTCGGATGGAAAGTTCACATAGTGTACTACTAGAGATTCTGCCGCTGCTCCTGCTCCTGCTCCTGCCGTGAAAACCTGTTAGCTTTGCTGCTACCATTGCTGTACCCTAATTAGATCCCAAACCCACAAGCTGCAAAACCCGGCTATAGTTTAGCTTCCAAGCTACGGGGGAGACGTGACGACTGTAACCTTCATAATTACTTGGAATCCCTCTAGAAGAATGCCAAAACATTACCTCAACACTCCAATAGAACTCCACGACCTGGAGCCTCTCCCAATAAGAACCTTCACCTTACAAGCCGTAAACCGCCAAGACGTAAACGTGTTTTTTTGAAGCTTGAGGGCAAGTGGCATCGTCATGGGCTGGCTACCTGGGCAGGCACCTTTGAGATTTAAACGCTGAGATTGCGAGAAGTGTACTTTTCGCCACAAAATCTGAAATTCATAAAGTTGAGGTCTCATAATATAGGATTGGTTCGGGAAGTTGAGGTCTGGTTTTAGGGGTTTCCTGCGGAGCCAGTCCATTAGTTGCTTCTGCCCTCCGCACCTGAATAGAGAATTTGCCACTTGCAAGAGGTTAGAAGATTGAGGATTTGCTACTTGCTTTTAGGATGGTGTTCCGCTTAGGCCTATAGTACTTTGGAGCCATATAGGCTTTTGGTTAAGTGAGAGTCGAGTAATTGTCGGGTAGGCCTTGAGAACGCCAAGTCACATCTGATACTCGAGGGCTTCAGAAGGGGGCTGAGATTGTCTTCATGTTTGCATGGCTTGTTTCCATGCTTCCGTGTTTACATACTTTCTCGTGAAGGTTAACTTAGGACTGAGTGAGCGAGCTAAGGCTCGGGGTGCCTGGCAAGTGCAAGGTTGCAGACTGTAGGCTTTCATGGTCTACAGTCGGACTGTAGTGGGACCTTGCGGCAGTTCGTTTTTCTGGCGATCGTTGCTTCGGAAAGTGTCGTTGCTGCCGGATGCTGGGCTACAGTAAAAGCCACCATAGGCCACTTCAATCCTCCCCACACAGAGACATCAAGTAACCTCGAGGGTTTACAGTTGTTGCTGTCACTGGGGCAAGACCTCGAAAGCTACACCCTTCCATCTCAACACAAGTCAACTGCGAAGCTCAGGAGTAGTTGCAGGCGTGTCACAAAATTTTGACTTAACACGCGGTTGTGGGCCCCGTGCAACTGCTGAGAACCCCCCTAGTTCATTAGTCCCCTATAAAAGACCTAGCAGCAGTTCTGCCAGCCCTAACCTTCCGAGCTCGAACACTACATCCCAGTCCGCTGGGGCTTCCAAAGTAGGATTCCCCTTAGATTCTTATATGCCCCCAAAATAGTACTGTCCGCGCTACGACACCGAACCCCAACTTATGGAAACTGCCCTAAACCTTGAGTCCTCAACCATATGTACATCTCCCCATATAGCTACTAGAATCACTTAAGCCCATGATCCCTGTGGACCGAATCTGTCTGCAACCGGAGGGCAATGAGCCAGAGGCGGCTGCCTTTCAGCTTCGATGAGGGTTTGGGGGTAGCGTTTATGCTTTGGGGCTTGCAGTTTGGGTTTGCTGTGATGTGACGCTGAAGCAGGCCGCAGGGTGCTTTCGAGTGCGTTGCTGTAGCGGCTTAGGGTCAGGGTTTGGAATTCGAGGTGAACTGCAATGTGCAGTTTAGGTTTAGGATTTGGCTCTAGGCTTATAGGATTTGCGCGGTTTTGTGAGTTGGAGTGCCTATGGGGCAAGTATGACTGGCAATTGAGCTATTTTGGACCTCAACATCATGCATGAGTTTGAGCTTGTGAGTGTAGCACCGCAGGAACCATGGATACACAAGTCCCAGATTGTTTCAAGCCCGCCCTTCATCCTAGTTCATTCGTCCTTTGCGAGGGCCTAAGCTGTAACAGCCCTAAGCCATCCATCAATAGAGCCCCTCCCTTTTGCTGGAGGAAACACTTTACTCCGTAACCGGCAAATTCTCAAGTCCCAAGTCCTGGGCCAGGATCTTGAGATTGACCAGCTGTGCAAGTCCAGACAGAGCAAGGAGGTGACGAGACCTTCCCAGGTTTGGTTTTCAATTGTATGGGGATTACTGGATGTGTGAGGCCGTCGGGAAGCGCAACTAGAAAGCCCCGATACATGTGGGGCTACACCACCTACTCAGAATTTCCTCTATTGGCAATTCCCACTTCTCCTGGAGCCTGTACGAGCAAAGGCCATGCCACTGATTTGCGCACGGACCCTCCTTCTGGCAGCCAAGCTGAAGTTTTTTGAGGTGCTTGAGTCACCAGCCAGAGGGTTTTCTGAATGCTAGAACCTCAGGCCTGGGCCCAGCCTTCCCAACATGACACCTCAAATACTGACAGATCCTAGCGGCTTGGGACTGACGTGACTGAATATGCGCTAACCGTGAGTTGACGGAACATCAGGTATCGAAAGGTCTCCAGGTTTGAGCCATGGCATCGTATATTTACTTAAGTAAGCCAAATGCCGCCTTGCAGTTGAAATTCCAAGTCGTGTTACCCTTAAGATGCGAGCACTACACCCTGAAACGTACGATGCCACAAGCAGAGAATTGTTCCGTCCGACTTTAAACTGAGCAGCTTGGAAAAGGATCTTATCCATTTTCTACCGCCCCCCATATACACCGCCAGAAAACCTGACAGTAACAGTACGCGAAACCTTCCAGATCCGAAGAAATGATGAGTTTGCCGGCTCACCGCTTCACAAAGACAAGCGTCACGGGCCCGGAGATTTTGGCAGCGCGTATGTAATATTTTTTCAGCGAGCGTATATGCTAGTGTGCTGTGCTACTGCATCTGTACCCATGTCAACTGTGTTGTTGGCAGCTATTTCACCTGGTGTCCCCCTCCCCCATGCAATCTTCAATGTCATCTCTGGCCAGGCAGTTGATGGATGGCGAGGGGGGGGTGGGAGCGCCATTTGATATTCCTTCTTAAAAGGCTCGATTTTGTGCAGGTGTCGCCAGGGAGTCTGAAGTGTTTCCGATTTTTTTCACCATGGCAGCGCTTTTATTTGTGTATAGGCAGATCTATATTGTCTTGGCTGATAAGCATGAGCTTCCTGATGCTTTATCTGACCGGACTTTCAAGTTGAGTGTGGACATATAGCAGGTGCTTTCAGATTTGAGGGGTCCTGCGCCCAGACGGATTGAAGCTCAGGTAGTAAAGCATTGCGGATCTCTGGGTGTGGGGTGTCGTCTTGGTGTGTAATCAAGGTTTGGGGTTAAAGGTGGTATCGAGTTAAGGCACGCCACAACCACATAAGTTCAGGAAAGTCCCGAAAGCCCCAGCTGAAACTACGGAGAGGGACCCTCGACCAATGCAACATGCATTCCAGAATATTCCAAATGTGTCCTCCAAGCCCAGCGATGATCCAGCACAAAAAGACCTCGGCTTGAATTTATCGATCCGTGCCTTCAATGCCGAAGACCTAAACTCTCACTCTGGCCAGACCACCCACACCGTCCCCTACCGAGGCCCTCTGTACAACTGGGTGGCCGAAAGCATACATCCGGTGCGCCTCAAGGGCAGAGGGCCGGATTTGGGGTGAATAGCACATTGCAGGATCTCGGGTTGCGAGTGGAAGGCTTTAACAGAATGTTTTCAGGTGTTGTTGTCAAGAGATGTTGCTTAAGCTAGCCGCTTCAATTTTCAGTTTAAGGTTTTGAGGGTTGGGTTCCGGAGTTGGGGTCAAGAGGTGGCTTGGAGAAGCATTTGTGCCTGAAACTGTTGGCAATCTCCAGTCATGGATGTCTCAGAGGCTTCGCTTCAGTTGGGTATTTTCGCACTACGCTAGCTGCCGTAGCGGCCAGGGGCTACCTGAGCTAGAAGGGCGCATTGCGCGGAAAGCAGCCCCAGCGAGCCAATGTCCCGATTGCAATTTAGCAGCCGATGTCTTTGCACCAGGTGTCATCGACTGCGCATGAAGGCACTTCTGTTGCCGGCATCACTCCCCAAGCTAATCAACAGGACGACGCGTGACTACGGGCCAATCTTGTTATACAGTTCTAGTCTCAGCAGGTTCGGGTTGTAAATAGGCTCAGGGCCGGTCGAACTCCTCAATAGCTTCTCTTTGAACCCAAGTGTAGGTAAATCTAGGCTCCGCAGAGCTGCTACCTACTCTGAATCAGTGTAGACGTGCAGCTACTAGCAAATCGTAAGTACGGTGCGATTTTGACGCTAAAGGCTTCGTTCACTACTGGAAGCTGCAATTCCCAAAGCTTTGGATCCTAGGGTTTCGGGCTTCTACTTAGTCACATCTTCCAACGCAAGCCTGAACCCTGAACCTATCCCAAATCGCGAACCCCAACGACTTCAGCCCATACCTTTGAAAAGATTTAAAACTCTAGCTTGCGCGGCTGTCACACTCATCAACTCCTGCAAACTAGACAGTTCCCTACGCCGGTACTGCGATGACTTCTTTGCAGATTTACCTTGTGCCCCTGCTATAGCTCAGTGCTTGAGTCCTTGAGCCACTAGCACTGAAGTACTGAAGTATTGAACTGAACTGAACTGGTACGGGCGCGATCCTACACTTTGAACGCCACTGCCAGGGCAAGTACACAGTGAACCCGGACCACATGAAGCCATGCCCACCATACAGTGACAACAGGCACACATGCGAGGGGTTCGATGTTAATGTTACTCGAAGGCTGTTGAAGGTGCTGAACGGCTCATGCTAGGTGATTCGATGGGCCTTTCACTTGGATGTTGAGCGGGAGTTGGGTAGCAGTTCCCACGATTTTCTGTCGGCTTCTGCAGCTTTTTTTGCGGTAACTGGGTATTGACAGTTGTGGGGTTCCTCGGGGTGAAATACGCGCTGAGCCGTCAGCTGGAACTGTTCCTAGGCCTTGAAAATTGGAAAATGTGTGCATTCAAGCAGGTGTTAGTTTCAGCGTCTAATCGGGGACACAACAGTACAGCTGCAAACCTCATGCAGCAGAACAACAGCTTGTGAACAGGTGGTCACAGCACCCACGCGGTCTTCAAAAGTCACGGAACATCACGGCTAGCAGCAGAAGCATGGTTCACGTATGCTGACAAAATGGCAGTCAGCGAGGAGAATATGTTCAAAGCCATCTCCAAAGGACTGGCGTAGGTAGGGTCTCCCTGAGGCCGGGCACCAGGCAACCCCTGACACTGGTAGACCCAAAGTGACTTGACAAAAAGGCATTTACAGTAGAGCTCCATAGCAAATCCCTGCAAGCTGCAATCCCTGAGGTGTGACATCTGCGGACACGGAGAAAAGCCTGTGCCCAAGCCATTTATTGTAACAGTTTCAAGTCTAGATTGTAGCATGAGAACTTGCAACAGTCTATTGCAAGTTATATCTAGTAGAACGTCCCTAGGACCTCACGCTCTAATCCCCCGTGCAGGTAGGACTGTCACAGATCGAGGTTCAGGCCATGAAGTCTCCATTCTATCGTCAATTTGGTCTATTGAGTCTTTGTGCGTGATGACAAGCGTTCAGCCCCAGACCTCTCAGGGCAATGAGGCTTAGGGCTTGTCATTTACTTGCCGTTGTATCGAGCCCGCCAGAGCAAAGAGAGGGCTTTTTGAAACTGAGGTCCCTTTGGCCCTTGAGAGTACTCTTGCCGAATCCCCAACAGCTCAAGCCATGCAACCCCGACAACTCAACCCCCAAACTGCAACCACCCCGGCAAGATCCTCGTCCCAGTCTGTACGTCTTCCGCTGCTGGCCGAAAAAGTGCAACCGCTCAGCCCAGGTGGCGGAAAGCTTTCTGGGCTTGGGATTTAGAGGTGAGGGTTTGGAGGTTCGGAGAGCCCAGAGAATCGGATTCTTCTGAAGTTTAGTTGGGAGCATTGGCTTTTTGGGCTGCTAGTGCTGCCACCACTACCACGACTACCACCACACTACGATTCCTGCTGCTTTCTATGCCTATCTGCTACTGGTACAGCTACGGCCGCGGCTGAAGATGCCGCCAGCTACGACTTTGAAAGCCATAGGGCGACTAGCAGCAGTTGCAGCATGAGCAGCAGCCTCTCTTGTATTGGTAGGAGTTGTGATGTTTGCATCTCCCTGCAGTCCTATTCCTCCCCCTTCCTACTCCTACAGCATGCCGTGGGGCACAAACATATGTATCTGACGCCAGAGTCGTGGTTTCTCCACATTATTGGTGCCTATAGTTTGTCTTTGTTCTGGAGTTCTCCGGGGCAAAAAGGCTCCGGACTTCCTGGAAACAATCTTGCATATGAGCTATATAGTATCCCCCTTAATAACCCCTACAGTAGTCCCCTATATAATCCCCTAATATCCCCTATATAACCCCCCTTTAAGGAGTTTAGACCCAAAACCCTAAACCCTAAATAGTCCCATAGTAGCTTCCATTTTCTTTTCCATTATCCCTATAATCCCTAAATAACCCTATATAACCCCTATATAACCCCCCTATAAGGAGTTTTGATTATGGCTCATATAAGGCGGTCAGCTGTCCTGCACTGCCAGGCCCAGGGCCAACTTTGCTTCGAGCGAGTGCTGGGCTACTTCAGCAAGGCGCGGGTTATGTAGTTATATAGTACGTTGGGGTTATATTGGGATAATGAAAAAGAAAATGGAAACTACTATAATGGGTTATATAGGGATTATAGGGTGTATATTGTAAGGCAGCTACGTGACTACGAAAGCTTAGCCGGTGTGCCGCCTCCTTTGCTTCACGTGGCTCGGGGTTTGTGTTTCGGTTTGAGGGGGCAAAGGCTTGAGGGACCAATTGCTCAACGTACTCTGCTTTTGCTCCTTCTTGCTAACTTACTCTCTGATGACTGACTGTCAATGTCCTTTGCAGCTTTCCCACTTCACAACTTGGGATGAACGAGTCAGCGCTTGGGTCAAACAGAGACCTTGAACAGTCCCCGGTCAGAGATGTGTGGAAGACCTTCACGGAGCGCAATGTGACTTGATACCAACGTGTTGTGCAATTTTCCGATTTCGCAAGTAGGGCTGCGCATCCCACAATCCAGGTGCATGTGTCTATGTCTGAAGATATTTATATAATATATATATATATATACATACGCCCACATGGTATACTATGTTGCGCTGACGCTGCAACTTAACATGCCTCAAGCTGAGAAAAACTTAAATTCCGAACTGGCACACGGAAATGTAAATGCAAGCACACGAGGCCTTTACACTATCGCCTGTATCTGCCTACAATAATGAAGCGCGATATCCTAAATTGCAAGCCGTGCAAACCTCAATTACATCCTCAAACCCTCAAAGCTGGTGTTCCCAAAGCCTATAGGCCTATACCAACATCCCTCGGACCCCTGAGTGCATATCTTTAAAACTCTACCGCTTGACTCCTGCTGAGACCTGCGGCGCTGCGCTGCTGGGCAGGCCGCAACTCGTCGTACAGTGCTTCCAAGCCTGAGGTTAGGTGCTTGAAACTTAACTGCTCGTATGCATTTAAGGGTTGTTCGGATCATTAGCAATAGTCAAAATTGGTGGTTGTCGCATGCTTGCAAATTCGCATTTAGTCGTGCATCCAAGGAGCGAGAATATGAAGATCCAGGAGAAGGCCCAGGACTGCACGGGAACAGCCCTAGCGCAAGACTTCGGGAGCTTTATAGAGTTATTGCCTTTTCTAGGACTTCATATTTTGCGGCTGTTTAGCAGTTCAGCAAAGCTTTGCACAGGTGATTGGGGCTTTCTGGCAGTTTGGATCTTTTTTTTCTTGATGTTATTCGAGCTTGACACAGCCTCCTGGGGCTGGAGATGGCCGTGCAAGGTTCCCGCGCCTTGAGATAGTGTTGCGGTTGTTGTGGAACTTATGTTGGCTAGATATGGCTTTCCAGATGATTTTTTGGGGGTGCTTCTTGTACAGCTGCCCAGCTCCGTGAGGCTTCGTGGGCTTTGCAAGTGTGGGATGGGTGAGAAGGGTTCTTTGGGCCAGGCGGGTGTTGTGTTTAGGGTCTTGCACCTTGTACGGCGAAGCGGCATCGGGGTTGCTTTATGGCAAGCTCACTGTGTTGGATTTGAGTACATAGCAGAGACTGCATAGACTTGCTTTGTCCCAGGGCTCCGTTCAAGTGTTAGTGGATTAGATGAGTTTCAATCATCCGGGGATCCGTTCCCTTTGGGTTCCTTGTTGCTGCCCCAGGACCCGCATCGAATTTCCTTATCAAAGTAAGCCCCTGCCGCGACACCTCGCCCCTCAACGTGTGCGGGACCGTGGTGCAGGCAATCGTAGCAAGCTGGTATTTCTCCGATCTTGGAGTATACGTCTTGTGTAGCTCTCGTCTAACCTGAAATCCGGCTGCTACTCTGGGGGTGTTTGCATAAAGTGTCCTGTGATAAAAGCGCTTAGGCTTCTCGTTGGATTGCAACAGCCACTCAGCCGTTGAACTCAGCAAGCACAAGCTTCTTCGCTCAAGGGATGGTCGAAAGTAGCAACCCCAGGTGCCCCAGAGCATGCCCAGAGCTCAAACCTTTGTTTTTTTTGTCGGAATCGCAAACCCAAACCTTCTAAGTCTCAGTCCCCTGCTCTAACAGATAGTAGTACAATGTGGTCGAAAGACCCTAAAACTGGTCTTTGCTAAGTTTGTAGCAGAACTCAACAACTCACCCGTGAAGCCCACACCCTCTGGGCGCATTCAAGCTCATTCTCTTTTTTTTTTTATCCAGAAGCCAGGAACAGATCTGCAAGAACAATAACAGTCTTGACTGTTCAGGCACAAGCTATGCATTTCAGCCACTGAGATAATCTCGATGTTGCAGATCCTTATTCTAAGGAGACTGGGCACTTAAAGCTGTGGTGGCAGTAGTGTAGGTACAGTCCTTCAGAATTCAAGGAGCTTCTCCTACTTGACCCTGACAAGATGCAGGAGGAGATCGAGTCGCTCTGCTTTGGGGTATGGGGGGTAGGGGTAGTAGTGTTTGAGGTTCCTTTTTGTTGCTTTCTCCAAGGCGTTGCAGGACTTTGGTTCTGCCGCTTGCCTCGTCAGGCTATGAGGATTTTTCATCGTTGGCTTGGTGTATTTGGTGTCGCATTTTCTTCCGGCGTCCATGGCTAGGGCTTGGTATATGAGACCCCGAAGCCCTAGACATTCAAGATCAGGTTTTGTCGCTAAGATCAACAGCTGGAGGTCGTTTGCAGTAGTAATGCTTTCAGGTAAGGTGCAGATTGAGTGGGGTTGAGGGGTCTCTTTTGCAGGGCCTAGGGTGCCTGCCTTGGCCTTAGGCAGCTTTAAGCCCCAAGCAACAGGCTTGGGGTGTATCTTGAAATGCAGGCTGATCTTCAGCTTTGGATTCACTACTAACACTCCCCGCAGAAGTTAAAGCAACCTTCTAAGTCCTTTTGCATCCAAAATTGTTCTGATGACACGTAGTGAATGCAAGCGAGTAGAGCTAATCGTTTTGATTAAAACACAACCAAGAAGGAGCTTCGGCAGCACGCAGTGAAACAGCAGCCGTCCAGAATACACGTTTTAATTGTTCTTTGGTGCCTCAAATCCCTATGCCTTGAAAATCTGGCCCATATGACCATTAAGTCAGTAGGCCTTCAACCGAGAACCCGGAAGCAACAAAAGGGGGGATGATGTAATCTTAGAAGCGCTTCTAAAAGCTCTGTGATTATCCGGAATCTACCGCCCCACAAGCATTGGAGTCCCAGCCGTAGATCCTACACTCGGAACCTTGGAATCCAGGTCTCTGGAATGGACTGCCACCCAGAATGCATCTCTGCAGCAGGCGATCCTTCGCTACAGCGGACAGTCTGCAGGCTCTCTTAGAGCGGCTCGTATATACGGGTTATGTAGGGATACATGGGAATGGAAAAGAACGTGGGAACTACCCTTTAGGGATTAGGATTCAGGAAGTAGGATGTACGGCTGCAAGGAGGTATAGGAGGTAGGGGCTTCACGCGTTAGGATTGGTGGCGTTGGGGGCCGGGCTCCAGGGCGCCGTATTTGTTGGGGTACATGGTTTCGGTCATGGTCCTTTTGTAAAGGAAGATGGTGCCGCACAAGTTGGGGGCTGGAAAGGTGGTTTCGGTGTTATAAACAGATCACAGCTCTTGTTGCTGCAGCCAGTAGGAACTCTCAATTTTCTCCTCGATCTCAAGTCGACAGCCCTCAATCCTAGCCCCTAAGCGTTAAACCCCAAAGGCTAAGCCCTAAAACATCCAAAGGGCCTCCAGCCAGAAACCCTAAAGCCTGAGCCCTAAACTCTAAACCTTCATTCAGCCATCAACCTGAACCCTCAGCGAGGCATCCGCAACCCGGAGCTCAGCGCCGTAGAGGCGATCTACGGGCAGCTACCCAAGCCAGAGGTGGGGAATCTTGTCGCGTCAGCGCTGTTTTGTGGCCCCTGTTGGGGTTGATATCAGGGTTTAGGCTTTAGATTGTTGGTTTTTAGGGATGACTTTGGGCTCAGGGTCTTGGGAGTGTTGGGTCCAGAGCGTCAAAGGCGTGGTATGGTCTTGTCAATGTTCTATGGCATCGGGGCTGCAGCGGTCTGTGTGGAGTCCATGCTTCAACCCACTTCTTTGCCAGGATCCCTTTAGGGCCATCCGCCGATGTTTGGGGTTTGGCGTGCAGCACCGAGATTTGGCTGCGCCAGGGTCTCAGGGAAACAAGGGGTTGGAGGTTCGTTTAGGTCTAACTAGATGTTTAGGTTTTCGGATTTAGGTTGAGCGCACTCCTGTCGATGCTAGTCCCCATATTACAGGTGTGTTGAGAGCTTGCGGTGACATTTTTTGAATAAGTGGAGGGCGGCCAACCCCAAAGTGCCGTGGAGGCAATATACAAGATCTATTTAAATCCGGATGTTTTCCTGTTTAGATTCAATTCCGGATGTGTTAATCGTGGGCGGGCGGACGCCATGCTTTGCGGAAGTAGTATAATATACCTGTTCGGTTGTTTTCGTGTCCGGATGTTTAAAAAGCGTCGCCGTAACGTTAAGGTCAGTAAGGACGGTTTCTGCAGGTTAAGCTCTACACTTCACTGCCAACCAGGTTCATGCTTCTGCGCGTGGTCATGCGTAGGTAGCCGATTGGTAGACTGGGCCGTCGTTTTAGAGCCAACTTCTCATTTTCACTTACTCAAGTCAATCTTTGACTGAAAAAGACACGCAGAGAACGTTGAAGTCGACCTTTGGGAACCCCCCCCTCCGGTCGTGCTGGCCTGTCCCAGTGTCATGATGCTTCGCAGGAACATCCACGTCACATGCCGCCGTTTTATGAAATAGAGAGTTTCTCCCTGCAAAATTCTTCTTGTTAATAGCACTGGTTGCAGAAACATTATAAGGCTACCCGCTTAGTTCCCTGCCTGTGCCGCATCAAGTGTAGAACCAAGCGGATTCTTCACGTGGATGTTGTTCCAAGCGTTTGGGGCCATGAGTCAACTCTAAGCGCGTCCCAACAAGGGAATATTTGTTTGATTTATGGGTTCCAGACAGAATGGATTTACCTGGTGCAGATCGAATCTGAGGTGTCTTCTGCCGAACGATTGCTTACAAGAAAGGACTTCAATCAAACATGTCTCACCCTCCGTACCCATCACAGGGCTAAGAGATGCGGTGACAGGTTTTGGGATGCTGCAGCTAAGGATTCTAGAGTGTTGCTTGCAGAGACGAGGCAGGGCCTCGCTTGTTTTGCATTGTGGCGTGGAACAACTCTCAGCCACGCGGCTCTCATGCTTGTGATGGGCAACTTAGCCAAACTTGCATGCACTTTACGGCTCCTCATAGAAGAGTTTAAGAGGTAAACGGATTCCATAAATTTTGAATTTGCTTTCTGTGGCAAAGCTTTTGCTGTGATACCGGCAAAGCGCGCTCCACACAAGAGCACGAAGCGCTTAGGAGTTATATACTTTCGCTGCCTGATTGCCAGCTCCGTCCGCGGGGTCTCAAAAAAATCGTAAGCAATTTCGAAAGAAGCTGTACCATTCTTCTGGCCTAAAACCCAACAGGTCTAGATCGGGGTCATCGAATGGATTTTTGGCATCGTGCTACAAAACTACGGATAAAAATATATTTAGATAGGAGGGGAAGATCAAGAAATTATTGTTTGGAATGAATATATATATTCTTCATATTTTTGCGTTCATGATTTCCAATCTTACGATTAGATGAATTTATTTTGGACGCTAAATTTGGAATTTATTTTATACGATAAAATCTAGAAATAATTATATAATGACTAGATTTGAATTTTCTGAAATTCTTTTTATTTATCATATAATTTAAGATTAGATTCGGATTATTATATATTATAATATCATTTGCTTCAATATGCTTATACTCAGAAAATTTTGGAAAAATATCTAAATGAATGATTTTTTTTTTTTTTTTTTTT